>APFE031478586.1:0-19435 GCA_000404065.3 Pinus taeda | reverse complement strand
AATCAATCCAGGAGGAAGAGGCAGACCGTCAGGTCCGTAAAATATTTCTGGTGCCGAAGAAGATGTAAGTTCTACAGCAGCAGACGGTTTGAGAGTAACACCTTCTGAATCGGCTATAGATGGAACTGGTTCAGGAATATAAGTGCTGACCGTCACACTAGGATCAGTTGTAATTTCCTATCGCTGTTGCGGAATTTCTTCAGTAGAGGCAGGGATTCCAGAAATGTTCGGAGTAACCGGAGTCTCTGAGGATGTTGGAGTGCTTGCTCCAACCAACCTAGGGGACTTTGATATGGTTAAACGAGTCCGCTTCGTCCGGAATGGCTTCGCTTCCGGAGTCAACGATGGTTGACTCGTAAGTCTCTGCGAACGACGGGGTTTTGATTGACTTTCTTCCACGATTGTGGATTACTTGATCAACTCAAAATAAAAGGGGAAAATGTTTTTTGAGTTAAATGAATTTTAGACGCTTTGACACAACTTGTTTTTTCAATTTTAAAGAGTCGAGAAAAAACAAAAGATGACTCTAGTCGCCATCAATTTTTATTGAGCTTGAAGTGACAAGCGCTCAGAGGACCTTTTCCTTTAAGGAGTCTGAAAAGGAGCAAAATGGACTTCTCTGGAGATCTAGGTAGAGAGGATTATCAAACCAATCGTAAAACTGCAGAATACTTTTTACGGTACGGCAGTCAGTCTTCCCGAATTCTGTGTTCAGTGCATTATGATCGATAAGGCGGTAGACACGGCTTCCTAAGGATAAAGGATGCAGCCTATAGTGGTCTCCCAATATATACACGATGGTACATGGGAGCACAAGTCCGTACTGGCACTTATCGTCTCAGAGTGGAGGAATCACCCAACCAGCACTGAAAGCAATAGTTACCAGGCTTTACGATGCCAGAATACGTCTCTAGCCTAGACCTCTAGATGTTGCGTTAAGTTCTAAAGCATTGTTAGATTCATTGATATTTATTTTAAGTTGATCTTGCTTAGCCGTTTGCCTTTCAGGTTCACCATGTGATGTATGTATAATTCCTAAATGCAGTCTAAGATGATAAACAGACGTTTTATCTTCTTTCAGCAATGAAAATCCTAGCTACTAAGGGGACGAAAGTCAAGCATCTTTTCTTCACAGAGCACAGAGCACACGCTAATATGCACAGTCCTAAATCAAGCCAAGCATTCAAGATGCATATGCACATGCATGTATTGGTTTTCAGCCCCCTTAATGTGTAAATGACACTAATAAAACTATGTGAAAAACTGAGATACTTTTAAAGAAACTGTACTCAACAAAATTCTTTTTCAAAACGAAGTGAAAACAAGAGAGACACTTTGCGATTTTGAAACAGAAATTGCTTTTCGACACTTTAAAACTAGTAAATCAAGCCTTATGCAATGATAACCATATAATCAACTATCTAAAACAATGGGATTTCTTTCTAAAACTGAAAACGACAGCTACGACACGTTCATATCTAGAGACGATAGTTCGACTATGTTATTTTTTGCAAAAGAGAACTAAAACGACGCTCAATACAAAAAAAACGTTTATAGTTCTTTGCACTAAGGAGGCAGAATAATGCTAGAGAAAGGGGTATTCACAGAAGCACACTAATCACAGACAGCAAAAACTCTTGAATAAGACTGAAAATAGTGAGAAAAATCCACAGTCAGAGGGTAAAATCAGTCCTCCCTGACCATCGCACCTGTTACACAGTGAACTCAGTATGCAGCACAGTTACTCCATTCGGGAAGTGCGATGCATACAGGCTGCCTTGAAGGCAGGGTGCGATGGTTACAGTACGAGACTCTGAACGAGACTTCACTCATAGTTTTCAGTTTAGTTCAGGTGTTTAAGCTGAATAACTACATATCAATGTATGTAAAAACACAGGGGTGATTTTAGAGGTTACTAAAGCCACTACTAAGGGCAATTAGATTGCTTGCAGATCTATTGTTTAATTTATAAACAAAAACCCGAAGATTGACTGAAGCAGCATTGATCTACTTTGCATTTGTATGACAAATGCAGTTCGAAGGCTAGCTGGCTTGACTTCAGGCTCCGTCTGTATGTTTATAAAAGAAACAAGGATAGATAGGCTAAAAGTCAATCTAGTCACTCCCGTGGATCGCCATTTTGTATATCGGAATAGTGGTCCACGAGAATGTTGCTATTCCCCTTAAGATGTGGGGCTCTTAGAAAACAAACCAATCCAAAGTCTACAATTGATTTTTAGTTATGAAATAGATGAGAGGAAAGAACCAGAAGGGCCGAAACTGAGTCCTTGCACCGATTCACTCTCCTTTCTTTGATAGAGAAATTCTTGCTGCTCACTCTTTGTCGCTCAACTTCAAAAGGACCTATAGAATCACAACAACATACTACTATGCAAGAAACAAGGATATAAATTCACAAATAATGCAGGATCAGATGTACATTAACCATATACAAGCATATATAAACAAGTACACTAGGATATGGAAGGAAACAAGAATAGCTTTATTCAGATAAAAATAGCAAGAGGATTACAACCATGAGCATCTCTGACCCAGCATCATCCTCCAACTAAGAATCCCTTCTTTCACCTCAAGCAAAGCAAAATCACCCAACACTGTGAATGTACACCAGAATACCAATAGCACTTCTCTATAGATAACAAAATTCCAGCCTCCGGATCTCTGTGATGAGGGATCCATATATAGATGATTATAGAGAGGTGAGTCATCTTTTGGGATCTTGTTTAGTGTCTTCTCTCTGATAGTTCCTGCTTCCACTTAGAGAATGAAGATCTCTTACTCATCCCTGGTCGAAAATGGAGTGGCAAGTGTCAGAGGGGAAGCTTCTGGAAGATTCCATGATCTTCCACCTCGCATTTTGGTCCCTGCCATTTGTCCATTCCCGACCATCGCACCCTACAGAGGAGCCAAACAGTATGCATCGCACCCTGTTCATTGAGAAGGTGATATGCATCACACCCTCTGCATGGAGCTTTCAGTATGGTCCAGTTTTGACCATTTATGAGTAGTTTTCAGTGGAAAACTTCTGGGAGATGATGTAATCAGTTGACCTTGTTCCTTTAGGTAGTGAAGCAACCCTTTTAGGGACTTAAGAGCCCTCAGTTTATGGGCATTTGTGATTGGGGTTGAAGTGCCCAAAAATGTCTATAGCATGTATGTTGATGACTTGTTTCTAACATGTGTAGAGCATCTCATTATTTAATGTAAGAGGGAATTGGCCTCTGAATTTGATATGAAGGATCTTGGCTTGATGCACTACTATTTGGGACTAGATGTTTGGCATGAGTCTATTGAAATCTTCCTTGGTCAAGGAAAGTATATTGTCAAGAACCTTCAGAAGTTTGGAATGACGGACTGTAAATCTATGACAACTCCCATGGTCACCAATCTAAAGAAGTTGAGAGACTCCAAGCCAGATTTGGTAGATCCATCCATGTACCAGAAGTTGATTGGCTCTTGATGTATTTGGTTAACACCAGGCCAGACATTTTCTTTGCAGTGAACAATCTGGGCCAGATCTAGGTGGAACCAAGACATGATCATTGGATTGTAGCAAAGCATGTATTGATATATTTACGTGGTATAATTAATTATGGTTTGAGATATGTCTCAAACGTTGTTATACATCTGTAGGGATATGCATATTCAAATTGGGAAGGGAGTGTAGAAGATAAGAGTACATCCATAAATTGCTTTAGTTCGGGCTTTGCTACGATTTCTTGGATGAGAAAAAATCAAAACTCTATTGCACTCATCAATTCTGAGGTCGAGTATATTGTAGCTAGTTTAGCAAGTTGTGAAGCATTTTGAATTTGAAAGTTACTCACAAGACTATTTGATCAGGTGCTAGAATTGACCATGATATATTGTGATAATCAAATATGTGTGAATCTTGTAGATAATCTAGTTTTCCATGACAGGTTAAAGCACATCGATATCAAGTACCACTTCATTCATGACATGGTATAGAAGGGAGAAGTGAGGCTCCAATACATCTCTACTGATGAGCAGATAACTAATATTCTTACAAGCCTCTGTCCAGAGCAAATTTTATATACTTCAGGGAGAAGCTTAGAATTTAAGAATACCTCCCTCAGGGAGAGGGAGTGTTCATGAGATAACATCAGGGACAAACATTCTCCCTATGTCAAGTATGCCTAGAATTAGGGAGAATGGTCTAGTATAGTATAGTTATTCTTCCTCTTTCAAGTATTTTGATCAGAATTAGTAAGAATGATCCTAGAGGCCCAAGATCACTCAGTTGAGTGGGTGCCTTTCAACACCAAGCTCAAACTCTTCAAATGGGTTGAGTGAGCACATTTAGCATTAGGCCTAGAATTACTCATGAAGAGTGAGGCCTTTGGTGCAGATTCATAATGTGTCAAAGATATTGAATGGAATTGTGATGAACTAAGACTAGTTTATATACTGTGTTAGATGGACTAAAGTTATGGTGATTAGCTGATGCTAATGTTGTAATATGTGTTAGGAGTACCCACCAATATTATGGTGAGGATACACCATAGGAAAACGGTACCGACGAAAATTATGGTAACTTGCTGATGTTGCTGATTTATCACGTGACAAAGTTGTTGACCAAAATTATGGTAGTTGAATGATGTTGATGCTGATGATGAATAGTTGTAACCTTTTCTTCGAGAAATTTGTCAACAAGAGAACATCTGATAATCATTATGAATACCTTCCTAGCTAAGAGGGAGTGTTGAATTTTGTAGCTATGGTCAGTCTTCATAATTAATATTTTTAGCCCTTCAAATACAAAATGAAAAGTATAAGACATGTTATTCATGTAATTTTATTGTTAGCCCTTGAAGAGATTAATATAAGACATGTTCTTCATATTGGTTTCAAAAGAAAAAGAATTGAATTTTGAATTTTTTGAATTTTTGGCTCCAAACTTGGCAAGTCAACCCTCCTTCAAGTCAAGTCAGCCCTAGTGAAAAGAGATTGATTCAAGCTAGGTAGAACATGATATATAAGGCATTCGACCTCTTCCACAAGGCACAATTCGATCACTCACACATCAAAGTATTTTATGGGAATCTAAGCGAAGAAGAAGAATAAGAAGAATGACGAAGATATATCAAGCATATTCTCTATGTCTCTTTGACTTTGCACATGCCATTTTCTAGGCGTATTCTAGGCAGTAGGCTAGAAATTCTAAGAAACATAATTTGGGCAGAATGGCTAAGCTTTTGGGAAATTTCTAGGAGGTTTAAATTCATCCTAAATAGATCAGATAGGACCAATTTTGTTGGGCTTGACAAGAGGGAAATTTTACCGAGTTTTACCATTGTATTATTGGTTAGTTTGACCATCATATTGATTAGGAGAATTAGATGTATCTGTTGTTGAACCAAAGAATTTATCTAAGGAAAAGGTTGTTTGTTTTTCCCCCAGGCGAGTTTTTCCTAGGGTAACTCTCGTGTTGTCTTCGTGCATTGTGATCTAAATTGTCCTTGTGCATTTATGGTTGAATTTCTAAAGTGTAATTTCTTAATGATAAACTAGAAGTGCTAAAAGAATATCTACATCATTAGAAGTAATTATCAATTTTTAGAAATTAATGCTCGTATCTATTTCTCTTGAAAAATCAACACGACCACCCTCTCCCCCTCTTCCTCTCTTTCTCTATCCCTCCCTCTCTCACTAAATACCTCCTTCAAAACAAATACCTTTTAGTTTTGTCTCTCTCCCTCTCCCCCCACCCTACCTTCTCTAGGTCTCTCCCTCGCCCCCCTTCTCTCCCCCCTCTCTCCTCCCTCCCTCACTCCTCTCTCTCTATCTCTCCCCATAAGTCTCTCTCCACCTTTCTCTCTCTATTTCACACACTCTCTCTCTCTTCTACCCTTCTCTCTCCCTCTCTCCCTTTATTTCCCCCTCCAAATCTCTCCCTCACTCTATCTCTCTCTCTCACTCTCTTTATTTCTTCTTCATTCTCTCTTTCCTTCTCTCTCCCACCTCCATCTCTATCTCTATCTCTATCTCCCTCCCTCTCTCCTCTCCCTTCCTCACTCCTTCTATCTCTTGCTACACCTCTCTCCCCATTCTATATTTATCTCTATTTCCCTCCCTCTCTCCTCCTCCCTCTTCACCCCTCACCACTCATCTCTCTCATTCTCTCCCCTCTTCCCTCCCCATTCATCTATATATCTATCTTTCCATCCCCACCTCAATCTCTCATTCAAAACACCCCCTATTTCTCTCTTTCCCCCCATCTTTGTCTCTATATCCCTCCCTCTATCCCTCTCTCTCTATCTCTCTCTCTATGTCTCCCTCACTCCCTATCCCTCTCTCGTCTCTTCCCCCCACCCATCATGTCTCTATCTCCCACTCATCCTCTCTCCCACCTCCTCTTTCTCCCTCTCTCTCTTTCTCCCCCCCACCACACACTCTTTCTCCTCCATCTCTTTCTCTCTCTATGTCCCTTCCTTAGTCCCTTCTTCAGGAAAATCACCCCTCCAACTTTGCCTTTCTCTTCCTCCACGGGTCTCCCACAAATATCTCCCCCCCCCCCCCTTCCTCACCAACTTTCCTCGTCTCTCATTTTTTAGACTCTCATACACTCTATGCTCCCCTCACTCACTCACTCACTCAATCTCACCCTATGATCTCCCTTTATTTCTCTCTTTATCCCCCTTGGATCCTCTACCCCTCCCCCTCCCCCCTCCCAAAACCACATCAACCATTCCATAGTCTTAAAGTTCCTAATTGCAGGAACATGTGCATGTTTTTAGTGGCATGGGCGCATGCACGTTCCTAGTAGAAAGGATGTGCTTGTACTCCTATTGCTAGAAATGTATGCACATTTTTAGTGCTAAGAACATGCCCAAGGTGTTTTGAATTTAAATGTTTTCCAAATAGGAAGCTTAGGTGTACGATTAGTTGGTTGCTTCAAATATAGGGTTGTAATTGTTGAAATGTGGCAGCAAGAATATTCCAATTTAATTTGTCCTTGAATTAAATTGTAAATTAAAATTGAATTTAGCATCGAATTTATTCTTAACAACTACTTGGAAATAATTAATTAAGTTATTTTGACTTAATTAGTTGGAGAAATTCAAGTTAGAAATCTTTCTGAAATCATGCAAGAGTTATCCCTTAATTAAGGAGATAAGATTGAGTTATATTTGAGTTGTAATTAGTTAACCCAGTTTATTGAGTTAATTCCAGTTAAATTAGTTCCAAACTATTTGAGGAACTAATGGTGAGTTAACAGTCAGTTGATGCATGCATGCACTCAACTAGTGTACTCTAGTTAACTGAAGATTCCCTCATCAGAAACTCATGCATGTCTATTCTGAGAAAGACCTGGTTGAGCTTAAAGTCAAGGACAATATACTATCAGTTACATGTGTTTTCCTATAAAGGAAACTCATGCATGCAGTCAAGGGATCATTCCTTGAGGATTGTGCAGTTCTAACAGTGTGCGAGATCAGGTGATCATCCACTTGGTAGATGAGTTTTCCACTTGGTTGAAGGAGAATCATCCCAGAGGAACTGCACAAGGAAATAGGAGCTTGGAGGGCAGAGAGAAAGGCTTGAGAGAAGCCAATATTGCCTGTGAGCATCTGTGAGGATTGTATTGAGAGCTAGCTAGCTATGAGAGCTAAGGCTTTGTATAATTCCTATGTATTTACACCTTTTATGATAATACAGATCGTGGGGTTTTTAGCTGAGGCTTTCCCCAAAGTATTTTCATGTGTATTGTGCATTGATTCTTCTTCTTCTGGTTATATTGTTCAGCTCAATATTTAAGCTTCCGCAAATTGATAATAGAAGTAGGTTATAATATATTGCTTTGATTTATATTGCATTATCGAGTTAACCTACATACAAATTTTCTACATGGTATCAGAGCTGGATTTGTAGAATTTTTCTACATGCCATCGGAGCTGTGAACAGTATATTGAGAAGAGAATTCGAAGTTTGAAGTTCAGGGTTGCAGGTGCAAATTGAATTCATATCATACTTCAAGGTTGGCCAATGGCGTTCTGTGGCTTGAGACTTGAGTATGCCTTGGATGGTAGCTCGAATTACATAGCATGGAAAGATAGAATGGAAGATATATTAGAAGACAATGGCTTGAAGGAATTCATTGATCAAGAAATCCAAAAGCCAGCTTTAACTAATGCACAAGAGTTGGCTAAGTGGAAGAAGTGTGTGTTAAAGATGAGATGGATCATCCTTGAGGGAGTTCGAGACCATATTGTCTCGAGTCTCCATGGGAAGGATACTCCATTTTAAATGTGGAAGACATTGAAGGATCTCTACCAAAACAGTAGCGACCAGAGGAAATTGCCGCTCAGGGATAAGCTTCAAAGAATCAAGATGGAGAAGGGTGATACTATTTCCACATATCTGAACAAGCTCACCACCTGCAGAGATGAGCTTGGTAGTGTGGGAATAACTACTGCCGATGATGATATGGTGAGCCTCGCTCTCCTTGGCCTTCCAAAGAGTTGGAATAGCTACTAGGACTCTGTGAATGGAAGGGGGAAACTACTGGATTGGGAATGAATGTGGTTGGATCTCATGCAGGAGGAGATCAGGAGGAGCACACGAGATGGTTCTTCATCCAAGGATGATGATGAAGAAAATCTGGCCTTAGCAAGTAAGGCAAGGAAAGGGAAGGGGAAGGCTTCCCATTCCAAATCGAATTCTTCTTATGGAGGGAAGAAGGGTGACATGAATAAAGTGGGATGCTTTAATTATCACGAGATGGGACATTACGCGATTAAATGCCCATCGAAGAAGTCCAAGAAGGGATCCTTGGAAGGATCGGAAGGTGAGGCATTAACCTCTCAGTTCTAAATGGACTTTACCCTCATCACATGCATGGTGTCATTGATGATGGGTTGTGTCTGGTATCTTAACTGTGGAGCCTCATTCCACATGACCGGTGATAAAAGGTTATTTAGTGCCTTGGAGGAGAAAGACCTTAAGATGTGCATAGAGATGGGTGACGATGGAAGGTATAGTGTTTCAGGAGTGGGCACGGTTGCTTTTCAGAGGGAGCATAGAGCTCCTATCACTTTGACAGATGAGATGTATGTGCCTGGACTGAAGAAGAACTTGGTATCAATCGCGATGTTGGAGGACAAAGGCTACGATGTTGTCTTCAGTAAAGGAAAGGTGTTCCTAAGACACATAGCCACGGGTCAGACCAAGAAGATAGGGATTCGGGTGAAGAATCTTTATAAACTAGAGGTAGATGATTGTGCAACATTGAGTACGAAAGCAGAATTGGTGCAAAGCCAAGACATTGGTGAGTTGTGGCACAGGCAGTTGGGCCATTTGCATCATGGGGCTTTGAAGATAATGCAAAAAATATCTACAAGACTTCCCAAAGGTAAACTTGAGCAAGTTGACACATGCAAAGGTTGTATCTTGGGAAAGTACACCAAGTCTTCCTTTCATGATCGAGACATTCGAGCAAAGGCTATCTTAGAGCGAGCTGATACTGATGTGTGTGGACCATTCTCGACGACATCCACAATGAAACAGAGGTATTATTTGATTTTCATTGATGACTATTCTCGTAAATGCTGAATTTATTTCATGCAGAAGAAGGACCAAACCTTCACAAAGTTTTGTGAGTTCAAAGCTTTGGTAGAGAAAGAGTCAGGGAAGAAGATCAAAGCCTTGAGAAGCGACAACAATGGAGAATATGTCTCTCAAGAGTTTAAGGACTTCTGTGCAGCGAAAGGAATTAAATGAGAGTTGACAACACCTCATAACCCACAACAAAATGGGGTGGCCGAGAGGAAGAACAAAACTATTGTAGGGGCAGCATGGGCAATGCTGCATGACCAACGCCTACCACTTCACTTGTGGGCTAAGGCATGCAACACAGTGGTCTATTTGCAGAATAGAAGCCCGCATCACATACTTGGGATGAAGACACTAGAGGAAGATTTCTCCCGTAAGAGACCAGATGTGGGTCACTTCAGGATCTTTGGCTCATCGATATATTGCCATGTGACAAAGGATGCACGGAAGAAGCTTGATTCCATCATTTAGGTACTCAAAGGTTGTACTACCTCAAACATATGCATTATATTTTGTATGAAAAAATAACATCTAGTATTAGGAAAACTCAAAATTCACGACTCAAAATTCACATACCTAGACACAATTTACACAAATACAAATTATATATTCGGAAAGATAATTGATTTTTCTACGTTTCATCATTTTACATCATTTTTAAATTCATTGCGTAAGTGCCTCTAATCATCCTTCCAAGTTAACATGCTACTATTTTTCCAAGTTTGCATTGTCACTAAAGATTCATTTTTCTACGTTTCATATTTTTATGATATTTTCAAATTCACATCTTAAGTGTCTCTAATCATCCTTCCAAGTTAACATATTACTATTTTTCCAAATTTGCATTTTCACTAAAGCAGAGGCCATTATTAATTTAAGTCTACCTTTATGTTAACACCCCATCTTTATATTAACCCCTCAAGCACAAATATTGAGATAAATCTAAATTAATTAACCCTCAATTTTAATTAAAATGTAAAATTATCATTTTTAAATAAATAAACAAATAATCAAAATCAAAATCAAAATAAATTTATGAATAAAAATAAACATGTTAAATACATCTTAACCCTTAACAAACATCTGAATGTACATGTGAATATGTTTGATGTGAGATATGACTAAAAAAAGAGTCTCATTTCCAAATATTTTATATATATATATTTTTAAACTAGTAATTTAAGGATCTAAATATAATGCTAATTATTGATATCATATCAAATGATATGTTTCTTATTGTTGACACCTAATCATTGGGATTGCGTGAACATTTGTAAATAATGTAAATAGTAAAAATGGAGAATAGGAAAATGAAGAGACATTGGGAGGTGAAGCCCAAGAATCTCTCCCTCCTTGTATATAACCATGAGCAATGTTAATGAATAAACACAATTTGCATTGAGGAGTTACCTCCTGGCCTAACATGGTATCAGAACCAACCCCATTTTTGGCTTCCTTTTTGCCTTGTAACTCCCTCCCGCTTATATTCTACAGACTGACACCTCTAGTCTGCCATTCAAATCTCTATGCTTGCCCCTCTCTCTTTGCTTTTTGCACCACTATGTTATTCTCTCTATTTTCTGCGCCACTGTGTTATTCTCACTATTTTCTGTGCATATTTTCATGCAACATCTTGTGCTACTAGCATAGCATCATAAGGAGAAGATTCATCTCAGTGTGTGAAAGTGTGGTGTGGCTAGTACAGTGAAGATCACACGGTGATAAGGTGCATTGAAGCTAGAGCGGTGAGCTGGTGCAGTTAGCGTGGAAGTGTTGTCACTGTGGCACGAATGGAACGTATGCCATTGATTGCATTGCGTTGAATGATATTACACAATTATATAAGCCGACTATTCCTCACACAGTTATATAACTCTGCCTTCGTATATCTCCCATTGTTGAATGATATAGCTCCTGCAAACTATTGAATGGTTAACATATATCCCGGGATCTCCCACCGAAGTTTTATAATACTCCGCCTCTCACCTCATTACTCCCATACTCCACACTATGTTTATTTTATTAACACAAACCTCATCGTACGTTATACCTCCCGGTCAACATACCCGCTCCCGGTTGTGGTCCTAAGGTTCAACTCCCATACGCCCCATTTGGTTACAATACCTCTGAACCTGCCATACCACGTTACTCTCCCCATTTTGCAGTGGTCCATACATCCTCCCGCCATACCACGTTGCTCTCCCCATTATACAACGGCCCATACATCCTCCCGCCATACCACGTTGCTCTCCCCATTGTGCAGTGGTCCATATATCCTCCTGCCATACCATGTTGCTCTCCCCATTGCGCAGCGGTCCATACATCCTCCCGCCATACGTATATTGAACTTTCCATCAATCGCACTGTCCATCAGACTATCCATCCACAACACGACCCCTCCTCATATAATACCTCTCCCCATACCATGATTGCACTGCAAACACATACCATTATACTCATTACCGTTGGCCCATTAACGTTGTCCACCAAAATACCGCTGGAACATTTCTCCACTGTATACCATAACACTATCCACTATAATTAACATTGTCTCTTGCACCAGTTAATACCTCCCCAGTTAACACTTTCCCCAAATACTCCCTCCTCTATATTCTCCCTCATCCATATGCACCTTTCCCAAGTATACCCTCCCCCATATAATCCCTTCCTCAAATATATCTCTGATATATACATATCATAATTATATTTTCACAGTATTGCTACTACAACGCAATTTTTTTACACAACAAGTACAATTTTTTTCCAGCAGAAGAGTGATTTTTACACAATACACATTCTTTTTAAATGCATTCATTGATCTCTATAGTTGGAGTAGTTCTCTCTGGGAAAGAGAAATATCCTGAATGGTCGCGGAAGATAAAACACACTCTCATTTTCAATGAGATGTGGAAAGGAGTTTCTGTAGGAGAAGGAGATAATGAACCTACAAAGCTTACCTCAGAAAAGGAATTCACCATTCAGGAAAACAAGAATAGCAAGGCCTATGCCTTGATTGCTGCATCTATAAATGAGAGGTGAGTCACCATATTTCAGCATTTTCAAATGCTTTTGAATCCTTACAGAAGTTGAAGTAACTCTATGACTCACACTCTAAACTTGAAGTTGTCTAATTGATGATTAAATTGTTTAGCCTGGAATTGAAAAATGATGATCCTCTTTCTTTAGTATCAGAAGTAAGATCTATTATGCATGATATCAAAGTCACTAATGTTGAACTAGACATTCCTATGATAAATTTTGTTAAGTCACTCTATCCCACTTATTCAAATTATCTTGAGCCATTGCAAGCAAATGGAAACCTCAAAGAGATGACCATTGACTCCCTTGTGAAAACATTTGCTGAGAGAGAGAAGGCTTTTGGGAAAAAGACAACTCCTCAGTCTTCTGAAGAAGTTGTGTCTTTCACATAGAGGGAAGGATCATGTTGAAGATTATTCTAGAGGAAGAGGTGGTCGAAGAGGAAGAGGAAGAATAAATTTAAGAGGAAGGGGGGGTAGACACTCTTAAGGAGAAAAATCTGATCTTCATTGCATACGTTGCAATAGAGATGGATCACATGATGCATCCACATGCAAGTTTCCTTGGGACAAAATTGAGCAGGAAATAAATCAAGCCAAAGGTAAAACCAATGACAAAGAGAAAGGTAAAGCATCTGAATCTGCTCACTATGTTGTGGCACATTGTAATATTGGAGTAACTGAAGACTTGTTTAATGCTTCACTTGCTTCTTGGAAAAATGATTGGTTGCTTGATTTAGGAGAAACTGGCCACATGAATTTTTTAAGAGATTTTTTTTGAAGAATTTACTAATAATATTGATGGAGCAATATACTTTGCAGACAAATCAAAACTCAAGCCATGAGGGATTGGCACAATCAAGCTCAAATTACCTAGTCTTCCAAACTTTCTTCTGCATGATGTTTTATATCTCCCACAACTGAGGAGAAACTTGTTATCCTTGGTCCACATTCGCTAGCAAGGACACTCCATTCATATGTTTGATGGAAAGATTGAGGTTAGAAAAGCATCATATCACTCACTTGTCATGACAGGGATAGAAGAAGAAAGACTTCTGAAGTTGCAAGGTACCTCTGCTCGTGCACAAATTTCTCATATAGTTCTCATTATGATGCAGGTACATTTCCATCAAGTCTTTTATGGCATGTTATATTTGGACACTTGAACTATGACAACATTCACTTTTTCAATAAAAATGGTGTTACTGGTTTGCCAACAATACCCAAGAAACTTAAGCAATGTGATGCTTGTATTATAGGAAAGCATAAAAAACAGTCTTTTCATGATTCACATTCCAGAGCACATAAAAAATTGGAACTCATTCATTTAGATTTATGCGGTCCAATGCTTGTTCCTTTTGTAAATGGAAATAAATATACGATGACATTTATTGATGACTACACTAGCATGTGTTGGGTTTATTTATTGAAGAAAAAATCTGATGCTTTTCAAACATTCAAGAACTTTCATACATGGATTGAAAATGATGCACAATCTCATATTGGCTATATTCGCACTGATAATGGAAAATAATACACTCCAAATGAATTTGGAAACTATCTTCGTCAACATGGGATCAAAAATCAAACAATTGTACCTTATAATCCCCAACAGGATGGAGTAGCTGAAAGAATGAATAGGACAATCTTAAATATGGTACATTCTATGATGTTTTTCAAGAATGTAAAATTGATGTTTTAGGCTGATGCAGTTCTATGTGTTGTATATGTAAAGAATAGATGTCCATCTAATGCTATTAGAAACAAGACTCCTTATGAAATGTGGTATGGATACATTCCTTCGGTAAAATGTCTCAAGGTCTTTGGTTCCACTTGTTATGCCCTGATACTGAAGGTACAAAGAAACAAACTTGGTGCAATGAGTCGTAAGTGTATCTTCTCGGGGTATTCAAATACCTCCAAAGCATACTATCTCTATGATGAAGTTAATAAGAATTTTGTTGTATCTAGAGATGTAATCTTTCTTGAATCTTCCAAAGCTGACAGTGTTGTTGAGCGGAAACTTGATTTCTTATATAGATTCGGACATGAAAAATCATTCCAAGAATTTGATAATCAAATACCACATCTTGAAGGGGGAATTCCTATACTAGCTCAATCTTTGGAATCTTCTTCTGAAGCACTCTCTCCCCCACATGAAGTTTCAGTCATTGATGATACTTTGAGTGATGTGATTGACAAAATTGGGAGACTCAATCTTGATTCAGTCCCAACTCAGTCAACTGAGCAGCCTGGTCCATCTTAGAAATATCCTCCAAAATGGCTGACAAAGACACCTGAAAGTGTTCATCCTGATGAGGTTAGAAAGACAGGAACAAGAAATTCAACTAGACAAAATGGAGGTGATGTAGATGATTCTGATTCACCTGTTGATATGGATGTTCCTTATGATTGTGAACTAAATTTGTCTATAGATTTTGAACCAAATTCCTTCAAAGAAGTCACTTCTCATGATGAATGGAAAGAAGTGATGCAAAAGGAATATGATGCCTTGAAAAAGAATAACACTTGGAAGCTAGTTGATCCTCCATTGAGAACCAAACCAATTGGCTGCAAGTGGGTCTACAAGTACAAGTATAAAGATGATGGCTCACTTAACAAGCACAAACCCTGGCTTGTGGCAAAAGGTTTTTCACCAAAGGAAGGGGTCAATTATGAGGAGACTTTTTCCCCCACAACAAAATGGAATACCATCTAGGCACTCTTTGCTTTGGCAGCTCAGAATGATTGGGAAGTCCATCAAATGGATGTAAAAATTGCTTTCTTGAATGGAGATATGAAAGAAAATGTTTTTATGTCCCAACCAAAAGGATTTGTTGTGAAGGGACATGAACATAAAGTATGCAAACTTGTGAAATCCGTGTATGGCCTCAAGCAAGAACCGCGAGCCTGGTATGAAAAGTTAACTAAGAATCTTTTGAAACTCAACTTAAAACATTATGATATTGATGATGCAACTTTGTATGTCAAGAAAGTTGGCAAAACAGTTGTATATCTTGTGGTGTATGTTGATGATCTTTTGATGACATGGAACAATGAGAGCTACATTGCATCCATAAAGAATGAACTGAGAAAAGGTTTTTAAATGATTGACTTGGGCTATGTTCACTACTATCTTGGTATTGAAGTAACTCAACATTCAAATTATATATTCCTCTCTCAAAAGAAGTACATTGGAGATCTGTTAAACAGGTTTGGCATGGATGAGTGAAATCCTTTGACTACTCCAATGGAATAGAACTTAAAGCTCATATCCATTGAAGGAAAAGAATGCGAGGATGCAACAAGGTATAGACAACTTGTAGGAAGTCTCAACTACCTGACTGCTACCAGACCAGACATTTCGTTTGTTGTTGGAATCCTCTCCAGGTTTATGCAAAAGCCTTGTAAGAGATATTGGTCCGCTACAAAAAGAGTTCTAAAGTACTTGAAGGGAACCGAAGACTTTGGACTCAAGTATACAAAGGTGGGAGACTTCAGTCTGATTGGATACTCTAATTCAGACTTTGATGGAGACAAAGAAATTGGGGTATCTACTTCAGGTTATGTTATGAGTCTTGGATCAGGAGCTGTCTCTCGAAGATCACACAAATGATCAGTTCCAACAGATTCCACAACAGAGACAAAATATGTGGCAGCAGCTGAGGCAAAAAAATAAATTGTGTGGCTTAGGAAAATTCTGGAAGATTTGCAGGTGAAACAAGTACATTCAACTCCACTCATGATTGAGAACACCTCTGCAATAAAATTGGCTAAGAACCCAAAGTTCTATGATCGAATGAAGCACATCAATACAAAATACCATCTGATTCGGCATCATGTTGAGGCCAAGACAATCCATCTACACCATTGTTCCACTAATGAGAAGATGACATACATCTTCACCAAAGAGTTTGGAAGAGAAAAGTTTGAAAGATTTAGAACGATGCTTGGACTCACCAACATCCCTTCAGATTAAGGGGGGGAATGTTGACGCCTAATCATTGGGATTGGGTGAGCATTTGTAAATAATGTAAATAATAAATAATGGAGAATAGGAAAATGAAGAGACAGTGGGAGGTGAAGCCCAAGAGTCTCTCCCTCCTTGTATATAACCATGAGCAATCTTAATGAATAAACACAATTTGCATTGAGGAGTTACCTCCTCACATATTATTATTATTTTTCTTAAACTAGATATTCTAAAATACTGGGTGGCAATGAAATATAAGAATATTATGATAATGTTGTTGATAATTTTGTAATATTAAAGTTAGAATGTGGATTATTTTTTGAAGATTAAGTGATTGTGAATTTTGACATTATTATGATGTGATTTTCTATATTTCTTTAAATTTTAAGATAAGAAAAATATTAAAAAATAAATTAAATATTATAAATAAAATTGGAAATAATTAAAACATAATTGTTAAATTAATATATAAAGTATATATATATATATATTATATAATAATTAACTTATAAGTTTAACTTATAGATGTGAAATACGACTTTCACTTGAATTTAATAAAATAATTTAGAAAGAATGTGATTTTTTTGTTCAACCCTTGAACAAATCTACGACACTTGAATTCTATAAAATTAAACAACTTATACTAAGTTTTTAAAAATCTCTATCCATTTTGATTAAAAATTAGCCCAAAAAATGTCGTGAAATAAAACTATTTCATCTAAAAATTATACTTACACCTATATATATATATAATTGTTACTAAATTTTTAATAAATAAAATATTTTTTTTAAATATAATTAAATTACATGCCAATGAAAATGATTAAAAATAATCATTATATTTTACATAGGCGAAATCAACTTGAACGTCCAGATATTTCAAACTTTAAAAGATGTATATTAACATATTTACCTACCTTATCTTGACCATTTCATAATTTAAATGACTTGGATTAATGTGTGAGCCCACCAAATCTTTGTAGAGAGAGAGAGTTTCAATTGAGAGAGAGTACTCAACTATGGTACTTTCCATTGAAGTAGAAAACCGTTATTTAACGCATACACATTTTAACAATTCAAACTTGGAATGTTAAGAATGGTCAAATACTCGGAATGTTAAACAACGGTCAAATATTTGAATTGATTATAAATTTCACCCAAGATAGGGGGACGTCAATAAAATCCAAATTAAAATGAATTTGCATTAACTAATTAAAATAAAAACATATTTATAGATCATCTTATGATTATAAATTTATTAATTTTCAATTTAATTTTCTAATTTTTTTAAATAAATATTATTATTTAAAATTATATATTTGAGATAATCTCATTATCAAATGGGATTATTTTGGGTGATTAGATGGAATGGTTAATTAACTATTAGATAAAGGTTTTGTTTAAAAAAATATATAAAAAACCATATTTTAATGTTTTAAAACATTTTCTCATTAAAGTTTTAAAATAAACATGTTTGGAATTAGGAAAGGTCCAAAAGTTTTACATAGGTTGATTTTGATTCATATAATGTGCATTCAAATATTTATTTATATATAATAAATAAAAATATGCAGTTATGGAGCTTCATGTTCAAAATCTATGATACCTATGATATAATGCTTCCCTATACAAGGAACATATACTTTAAATTAAATTTGATTTAAACAAACTATTTTCAACATGACTTTTTATGCTATTTTTGATGCTAGTATATTAATAAATATGATAAGATTTACATTAAATTATGTATTTTTAAAGATTTTCTTTAGTTGCTTAAGGAAATTTTAGATAGAATTATATAAAATTAATGAAAAGTAATGGGTTGATTGATTTTAGATATTTATTATTTATTATAATGATTTATTTTAATTTATTAAATTAATATATATATATTGTTTTTTTTTTTTCCTCAGCCATTACAGCTAGATCATAACCTAATCAATTTTTTTTATACAACAAAAAATATATAAATTTTTGGTCAAATTTATATCGAAATTTCGGCTTGGGGATTCTTAACATAACTCCCACACAAAATTGTTTTAACTAATTATGATAAAGTCTCACCTTAAATCGCATTCAACCTGAGACGTTATGGGTATTTTTTTGTTTAGGAATGACCCTCCTTGACATAAAGACTTACTAACTACGGTTAACTTACATGGTCACTCGTTATTGTGGGACTCGTACGAGCTGTGCAAAGGCAACCGTAAGTACTTCTAGAAAGATGAGAAAGAAAGAAAGAACGAAAGAAATTATTTTAATGTCCACGAGGCTAAAGATAGCCTATGGGACAGATTGTTTCTCCATCTGGTTCTTGTGTTCAACCCTTTTCCTGTGAAGCCTCACAATAAACACTCCCAGGTTCTCGACAAACCCCTTGTTGAATAGATTACGCAAAGAGATAGTTGTCAAAATATCTATACAACTTTCCTTGTTGCCTTTGAATGTCTCACATTTTAAAATGAAATGTTTTTCTATTTCCATTTTTTCTGGAAGAGCAAAAAATACATACTCTTTCCTCCCACAGTTCTTTTGGCCTTTTCTAGCGCCTTGTTTCACAATGGAGTTGATGAGAATTAGTCCTTAGCTGAGCAATAAGAATTTTGGCTCTCAAAGAAATATTGGCCCCTATGTACAATTTTTGTTGATGATTATGAGTGGGATTAAACTCTTCAATATAGTATTTTTCTTTCTCCCTAGCTCCTTACCCCAAGTACGCTTATGGAACTTATCCATAAATTGTGATTTTATGTTGTTTTAAATATATTTTTAATTATAAATAAATTTAATTTAAAAGCATGTTCTATTATTTAGTCAAATTGTAGTTTCA
>APFE031478584.1:251277-267609 GCA_000404065.3 Pinus taeda | reverse complement strand
TACCTAATATGCAATCAACAGGTATGTCTGCTATAGCAAATTTCATGTACACACAATGAGTATCAAAGCATAAAGAAGCTCTAGGGATTTCATATTTGAGCTTTTTGTTCCCTAATCCAACCACCTCTCTTTCTGCAGAGACCCAAAATTTTGCTGGGATATTTTTAATATTTAGAATATTAATATCAGCACCTGAATCCAGCAATGCAGTCATAAAATATACCTGATCTTGGATGCAGATTTTTACCTTTACATGGTGTTGTTGGTATGTAATGGTAAATAATCGCATGTCTTGAAAACCAAAATGTGGATCTGGTCTCCCTTCTGCAATTTCAATCTCATTGTGCTTAGAATCCCACTCTTCTTCTTCTTCTGTTCTGATCATTTTTCCTTTCTGCAATTCTGCTATTTGTGCTTTAATAGCAGAGATTTCTGCTTTGAGCTGGTGGATTTCACCGCTCACTTCTCCTAATGTCAGGGATCTTATTTTCCCTGGCTTTTGATGATGCCTTTGAAAAGATTTGGTATTTCTTTCATATGAAGCATCAACAAATATTGGCTTCTTACCTGTATCTCGTGAAGCTTTGGATTTGAGCTGATCTGTAAAAGCTTCGATCAGGCAATTTTTCATTGGCCCTTCTTCCATATTTCTGATCTGAGCTAAGATTTTCATCTCAGCTTCTTCTTCAGTGGATGCAATAAGGACTTTTTCTTTGACAGGCCTTGTCCTTTGTTCTTCTTCGCTGGAGCTGTCAGACACTTCAGAATTATTATAAAAAATATGGCATGCACATTCATCAGAATCAGAACAAGAACATTCTGATGTATCTGAATCACTAAATTGTCCCACATTCACTTGTATTTCCTCATCTGTGCTACTGAAAGAATCCAGAGATGAATCTTCTACCTGATGCTGAGCGGCAATGTGGAAGTTTGGACAGTGTTCTGTGGGATGTAGTTTTGACTTACATCTAAGACAGGAGAATGAACTAGCATGTTCCTTTTTTACTTGCTTAGCTTTCTTGGCATATTCAACTGTCTTTTTCCCTCTTTCTAATTTGGATTCTTCTCCCTGAGGACATCTGGAAGCAGTATGTCCTGTCTGTCCACAAACCCAACATGTTATCTTGTTCCATTTTTCTTGTTTGGATGAGTGTAAATGAATATCAGAGGGATTATAATAATGAGTTTTTGGAATGTACCGATAATATCCTTTCTTTTTCGGGGCTTTATCCCTTGTGGGATATTTCCTTTTATTTTTCGGATAATTCCTTTTATTTTTGTAGAAAGTCTCCTTAAATTCTCTTTTGGCCTTTTTCTTTGACTTTCTTCTTTTGACTAATGGATCATCAACTGTTAATCCATATTTACTGCAAATAGATTTTCTGTCTGGCAACTTAGACAATTTTTCTAAGGATTTGTTGACTCTTGAACTGGTACAAAGACTGACTAGAGTCTTTGTAATGAGAGAATAAATTTCTCCCCATGTATGTGATTCATAAGGCAATTGAAAAATGTCCTGCATTTTGAGGTAGTCAACAAATCGGGAAGGTAGAGCAGCAAGATATACCTGTTTCCAAAGAAGATTTTTGGAATCCTTTACTTCATAAATCCGCTGCATCCAGTCTCTATGAAAATCATCATACTGAGACATTTTATGGCATTTGAGGTTCATTAGGATAACCTCATGTTTGTCTGCTATTTCAACTTCACAGCCACACCAATGCTCCAGAATCATTGATGTCAAGGCACCTATCATGTTATTTGTCACAGTGCCGTCTTGGTTGTGAATTACATCTCCCTTTTCATCTTTTAAGATTTCAGCCTCCATGGTTTCAATCAACTTTGGAGATGACTCTGCTTCCCACCATCTGAGAAGGGTACCTGTAAAACACTGGATGATAGTTTTACAAGCATCTACTTCTGATTTTCCTCTTAAACACATGAGTTTGTATTCTGTATACATGATGTCAATCATTTGACGAATTTGGCCTACACTCATGTTATCTATATTCCATTCTCTATGGGAATCAGGGAAAAAAGTATGTGCTTCAGGCATTTTCCCTTTTCCTTCTATATCTGGTGCAGAGTATCTGTTATATCTATGCTCAAGGGGCTGTCTATGTTCAAGAGGTTCATAAATCGGGAGGATTTGAGCTTCCGGTTCTTCGAATAAGGAGGCTATTGTGATCTTTTCAGATCCTTCTTCTTTGATTTCCTTGGGAAACAGCAAAGGGAATTTTTCCACATTTTTTATTGAATGTTCAATCTGGATATTTCTCTTAACCAAAAATGAATTGGGGACTGGCTTTTCTACTTTTGTGATCTGCATCTTATCAAATTTCTCATTTAAGCCAGTGAGGATTGTCTTAGTTATGCCAATGTGACCAACTAGACTTTCTCCCAATTCTTTAATCTTTGTCAATGACTCTTTGGTGTATGACCGAGTCATGCTAGAATCAAACTGAATGCTATTTAAACAAGAATTTACACTATTAAAAGAAGACTGTACAACATCAATCTGTTTCTTTACTTCATCTGATTTTGCAATGTTCATTTCCAGACCTTTTAAAGCAGTGTTTGTCCAGTTTATCTGTTCACTAGCCTTTTGAATCCTTCCATCAATTCCTAAGGCATTATCATCTTTCTGGACAAGAGGAATGGCCTTGGCTGCATTGGATTTTTCTCCTAGAATTATTCCTTTATATGGGGGAAAAGTAGTGGAAGTTTCCACTATGGATCCATCAAGTGCAGTCCACCCATGTTTATCAGGAACATTGCTGGAAGAACTACCGGTCAAAACATTTATAGGGGCTACCCTATCTTTCCAGGAGTAAAAAGATATCCATTCATTATTGATTTCCATATATCTTTTCCAGTCTATAGCCATTTTTCTCTTCTGATCTGGGGTGTATCCTTTGTCAAATTCATCTGCCTGGGGATTTGTGAGTAAATCCCAATTTAACATGTCTTTCATCCACTGTGCACTGATCTGTGATTTTGGACATCCATTCATGAGTGCAAAGAATTTATGCATCTCCATAACTGCAGGTTTCTTGTAGTCAGAGGGGATCTGTTTGAATCTACACTCAGGAATTAGTTCTGACATTTCTAATTTCCCCAATCCATATCTAGGCTTTGCAGGTCTTATCAGACAAATCATTTGTGTAAGCCTAGGATCTTCTTCTTCAATTGAATGCATCATGAGGACATGATCAGTATCTGGCTCAGACTCATGTGGAAAGGGTATATCTGAACATTTAGGATTTGGACATGAACTGATAGAAGTGGAGGGAGGAGCAGTGCCAGTTCTGGGATTATGATGCAGATGGATATTTTGTTCTGCCAGACTCAAAAGATTAATGATGTTTGTACATTCGGGACACTTTACTTCTAAAGATGAAAAATTTACAAGTTGGGCAAGTTCAAAAAGCTGTGAGTGACGACAAGAAGAGGATGACGAACAACCAGTATCTACAGTAGAGGGATCTCTGTAATATTTTGACATTTTGCAGGCAGCGTCTATCCCTTGTCGATCAATGGTTGATCTTCGCGGAAAAGATATCACTGCACAAGAAGCATTTTCTGTGATATTGGCTGAAGTAATATTCATTGGAGGTAGAGGCCTGGAATGATTAACAGTCCAATGCTCTGGGAATTCTAAGGTTTCCCATTTGATCAAATGATGTTCAACTTTTTGATTCTTTGGATCTGTTTTTACAACAACACTAGCCTTGGAATCTCTGCTGGGGGTATGCCGGATGGCTGGCCACAAAGTGTTGGTGTGTCTAAGGCAGGCTTTTGTTTGGATGGCAATATTATTTCTCTTTTTCTTCATGTTAAATCCAGTAGTATGGATTTGCAATTGTAAAATATCTTGGATAGTTTCATCAAAAGTATAGACAGAGAAATTAGGATAACAGTCGAAGTAGACTGGGCCATCAGACAGGGGAGCTACAATTCCACCAATGATAGAGTCTGTGTATTTGTTATGTGTCAGATCTCTGACTGTTGCAAGCACAAAAGTTTTCAACCCTTTATGGACTAAAGGATTAATACCGACTCTAATACAGCCAAGATGTACATAATTTGTTTTCAATCTTTTTGCTTCTGCTTGTAGAGCTTTCGGATCAAGTAATTGGATAGTCTGGATGCTATCGGAATTTTCTTCTACTTGACTGACTGATTCTTTAATACTAATTCTAGAAGCAGCAACTAAATGAAACGGAGATAAATCACTATAGACTTCTGAGGGTGTGATATCTGGAAGAGCCCATCTAGCCGAAGGCTGACTTTCTTCATAAACTTTGTCTACAGAATTGAGAGTTCTGTTTGAGTTATTTTCAAACATTTCTTTAAGCATGTTGCTTTCTGGAAGAGACTCTTCTTCAAGCTCTCTGAATGAAACAGAGTTTCTGAATGGATCCATTCTGTGGAATAAAGAGAGTTATATGAGTACCAACCTTTAGAACCAGACGTTACTGGCTCTGATACCAATTTCTAGCAGGGGCTTCTGTCACAAGCTTGCTCTTTCTCTGTGTCTGTAAATTCTTTCTGATAGCCAACTCCTGGTGAACCAGTGGTGAACCTACTCAGATCTTTCTCGCACTAGCGACCTTCATACGCTTGATTCTTTCGCCCATGCATGAACGGGGTGTGATTCACCGCGTCCTTGAAGGACTGCGGCCCCTCACGCCGAGGCGGGGGACCATTCAATGTCACGCCTTTCGTCTACCAGCGCGATCCGGCAAAGATGACAGGCTGCCGTCAAATCAGAGAGGTTCAGAGCCGTTAGAGAGGTACTCAGTCAACAAGGTTCAGAAACCAATCGTGACCTTTTCTTAGCTAAAAAAACATTACTATCTTTAAATAATATTAAACAATGATTTTTGAAGAGTCGAACTTCAGAAAATAAATAAATTAGCCTCCCAGAATATTCGAGTAAGAAACAATCACGCTTTCGATAGCATAACCAAATACGTGTCAATTCTATGATTTTCCACGCAGCTAAGAATATTAAAATTCGGCATCGTGAATTTCCAAAACCAGATTAAAAAAGGAAAGCTATTTTACCACTACACAATTGTAGATGCTAATTATTATTCTATTTTTCAAATATGTAATAAAAATAAAATCCGGTTGATTTTAGGAAACCAATTTAGTGCGATTATGTCGATTTATGATTATAGGAATCTTTTCAGAGTTTGGCCAATAAAAGTGAGTTTGAAAAATTGATATATCTTGTTTATTACTATCATTTCGAGTAAGAAACAATCACGCTTTCTGTAGTATAACGAAATACGTGTCAATTTTGTGTTTCTCCACGGAGCTAAGAATATTAAAATTGGGAATAGTGAATTTCCAAAACCAGATTAAAAAAGGAAAGCTATTTTACGACCACCCAATTGTAGATCTAGGTCTTTCTGGAAAACCTTCATTTGTGTGAACCTCGCAGAGCGTAAAAAATAGATGAGGGATTTTTCACGGGTTTGAAGTAACGCCTAAAAATGATATCTTTGAAATATAAATATATATATATATATATATATATATATATATATATAATTTATTAAACAAAGTCTTTGAATAAAAATTATATTATAATTATATATTAAAATTATTATTAATAAAGTCTTTCAATAAAAATTATATGGGAGTTTTTTGGGCAAAAATTTTATCCCACGCTACCGACTAAAATTTATCATCCATATATATAATCTAGTCTAAATCATTTTCTCCCTACGCAATCAACCCGAATTTATCATTCAATAAGCTGTGAATCACTGCTGTGATGAGAAAGAAAAGAGGTACCATTGAACTAGAGCTTAGGCGATAACAACCTCGCAGTGGCGTATTTATGCAGAAGACTCGGCATAGGTAAAGAAATATATTTGAAATGTATAACTAAGATTATAATATTAATGCCCTAAATTTAATAAATAATTCAAGATTGGGAATGTTATCAAATTTTGTCGTTAGGAAATTTGACTTTTTTAACATTAAAGATCATAGATCATCCCAATTTTAGAAATAGCTTAATCATAACTTAAAATATAGCTAATTAATTTGTAATTCTTTTAATAAAATTTGTTTTATTTAAACTAACTTATATATAAATAATTTAATTCTTTTTAGAAAAATTACAGTTTAAAATTAAAAAATATGATAATTTAAAAATTAAAACAAAATTTTAATTAAAAAAATTACAAATAATTAGCTAAGAATTACAAATTAATTAGCTTCCCACGATTCCTGTTATGTTTTTTTAAGATTAAGCCAATTTATATATAAATAGTTTCTGCATTTATGTATCGAACTATGCTAACATTTTAAATTGTGCAAAACCTACATTTCATATAAATTTACTTAGAAATTTCTAAATTCCTTTATATTCAAAATTTGTTTATATCTATATATGAACATGTTAATGATTTCCCTCATTCAGCTATAGCAAATTTGAAATTTGAATTCTTTAATTTATTATTACCCTCATTCAGCAAAGCAAATTTGAATTCTTTAATTTATTAAAAAAATATGTTTTTGTTTAGTGAAGAAGAATGGCTTGAAGTTGTACAAGTAACGCAACATCAATGGGGAGAGTGTATTGAGGTGGTTAGAAATATTTAATAATATTTTTTTCACTTTCTCATTGATATGATTATATATAATTATTCCAAAACATAAAAGAATTTAATGATAACTTCTCTAATAAAGTTCAAATTTCATTAACATAATTATCTATAATTATTTTAAAATATATAAATTATCAAACAAATATTTACTATATACCTTTTCCTTTCTTAAATTAAATTAAAGAAAAACCTACTTTAAAAAGATAATAATAATAAAACAACTAATGCAGCATACAACTTGTAGTTACATCAAACTAACACACAATACCGTTTAAAACGAAGCAAGCAAATAAAAAAAAATCCAAATCCTCGAATTTCAAAATTTGGTAATCTGACTCTCTGATCGTATGCAATCATTATTAACGACGAATATTCGACTATTTTTCAAACTAACACGCTACTCTATCTGGAAACAAAATCCTCAAATTTCAAAATTTGAGAAGCACAATGTTAATCTGACTCTCTGATCGTTTGCAATTATTATAAAATACGAATATTCGACTCTTTTTCAAACACACACACATTACCGTTTAAAACGAAGCGAGCAAATAAAATAAATTTCCGAATCCTCAAATTTCAAAATTTCGACGCACAATGTTAATCTGACTCTCTGACCGTATGCAATTATTATAAAATACGAATATACCGTTTTAAAATAAAGTAAAATAAAAAAATAGTGTAATTGAAAAATTATATATATATATAGATAGAGAGAGGGGTAGAATAAATGATGATGTGTGTATTTTTAATTATTTAATAATGTGAAAATAACTTGTTTGAAATTAAGTGGGATTTTAAAATTTAATAAAACAAAATAATATTTTTGAAGTGTAATTAAATATATATATATTTTTAGGTTCAATAGATCAATGTTTGGTCTTAACGGCATCATCATATTCATTGCGTGTAGAATAAGCAATAATAGGGTGTATGTAACTAGATTGAAATTTAATGGGCAAAAATTTAACCATGTTGAGAGCGATAATGGGTGCACTGTTAAGTTGAAAGTCACTGGTTTGAAACTCATATGGCTTATATGACCCAAACCGATCTGGAAAAAGTGATTATGAAAACTTAAATACCCCTAAATCACAATTTCTTAAACCAAAAATTAAAACTATAGTCAACTTAACAAATATGATGATGATGGTGGTTAATGTCCATTGAGACCAAACTTTGGTCTATCAGACCTAAAGAAACGAATTATTTAGTTTAATTTAAGATTTTATTCCTATACTCAAAAAGCTTAGAAAAAAGCCTTCCAAACCCACCATATATATTAAAAATTAGACAATAATTAATAATCATTATATTTTTTATTAATAATTAAATATCAGATTATTAATAAACAAAATAAAAATATAATAAATTAATTATTAACTTATTACATAACAGTTAATATTTAGCTTTTTATTATATCTTTTCATTATATCTTTTCTTTTATTTCTAAATACTTTATATACTTAAACATCAATTTTTAAATAAGTTTGTATAACATATCAACGAATAATACTGAAAATACACCCGCCAAAAAAATAATCAAGGTACGTGGCATTATGAAATAGGCTGTTTGTGACCTCCAAATCCGTTGAGACTCAACCACTCTACGAAATTGGTTTGTTTGTTTGTTTTTTTTTTTTTAATTTAATTACTAGCCATGGTTCTAAAAAGTGTAAAAAGACCCGGTAAGTTCTAAAAGGTGGAAAAAGACATGATAAGATTATAAGATTGTTAAATTAAAAATTTGTACTTGCATAAAGTATAAAAATATCATAATTTTTTATTTATGGTTATCTTCATATTTTCATGATAGTAGACCGTATATTATTTTAATCAAATGATAATGTAAAATAACATATAAAAAAATTGAATCTATTAGTTTGATGGTTTGATGATTTTCTGGACATCTAGTATAATATGGACATCTAATAATTTCTCAAAAAATATCAATGTACTTGACTATAATTATTAAGTAAACAAGTTTTACCACATCGCTTAAATTTAATTAATCTGTAAATTTGTCTAATTTTGTAACTTATTAAATTCCAAGAAATTTTTTGTCACTGATAAATAATTGGTTTTGTAGTTCATATGAAGATCCCCTTTCTAGTAGTGTTGATGAGTTTAATCATCAATCATGTTGATATGTAGTAGCCCAGTAACTTGTAGCATGTTGATTTTTAGAACTTGTAGCATGTTGATTTTTGGAGTAACTTGTGGCATGTTACTATACATTTATAGACTCATTATGGTAATGAAGAAAGACGATTTCACTAAATATTTCAATAAATACAAGTTCTTATAATAGACTTTACATATAATGCCAGGCACAATGATAAAGCACAATGATAAAGAAAGATGATTTCACTAAATATTTCAATATTATATAATGCCAAACACAATGATAAAGAAAGATGATTTCACTAAATATTTCAATATTATATAATGCCAAACACAATGATAAAGAAAGATGATTTCAATATTATATAATGCCAAGCACAATGATAAGGAAAGATGATTTCACTAAATATTTCAATACAGGTTCTTATAGTAGACTTTATCATATAGTGTCAAGCACAATAATACCAAAAGTTCATGAAAGGTTCATGAAAATAGACTTTATCATATAGTGCCAAGCATAATGATACCAAAAGTTCATGAAAATAAACTTTATCATATAGTGCCAAGCACAATGATAAAGCATAATGATTTCACTAAATATTTCAATATTATATATTGCCAAGCACACAGTGATAAAAAAAGATGATTTCAATATTATATAATGCCAAGCACAATGATAAAGAAAAATGATTTCAATATTATATAATGCCAAGCACAATGATAAAGAAAGATGATTTCAATATTATATGACGCCAAGCACAATGATAAAGAAAATATGATTTCACTAAATATTTCAATACAGGTTCTTATAGTAGACTTTATCATCATATAGCGCCAAGCACAATGATAAAGAAAGATGATTTCACTAAATATTTCAATATTATATAATGCCAAGCACAATGATAAAGAAAAAGAAAGATGATTTCACTAAATATTTCAATATAGGTTCCTATGGTAGACTTATTCATATAGTACTAGCGCAATGATACCAAAAGTTCATGAAAGGTGCTTGATATAACACTCTACCAAATTAAAGAAAGATGATTTCATCAAATATTTCAATATAAGTTCTTATAGTAGACTTATACCAAAAGTTCATGAAAGGTGCTTGATATAACATCCCTACTAAATTAAAGAAAGATGATTTCACTAAATATTCAATACAAGTTTTTATAGTAGACTTTATCATATAGTGCCAAGTATAATGATACCAAAAGTTCATGAAAGGGGCTTGATATGACATCCCTACTAAAGTAGTACATTTTACCATATAGTGCCAAGCATAATGATACCAAAAGTTCATAAAAGGTGCTTGATATGACATCCCTACCCAATTATTACACTTAGAAAATTGAGGTGCAATCCTCCTAATTATTACACTTAGAAAAGTGAGCAACAATCCTCCTGGAGGGGTGGGAATCGCAAGGTGCATTTTACATACACTTAGAAAAGTGAGTTGCAATCCTCCTAGAGGGGTGGGAATTGCAAGTTTCAATTTGCATCCAAGAGAGGCTGGGGTGGGGGTGATGAATTAGTGGGAATTGCAAGGTGCAATTTACATACGCTTAGAAAAGGAGGGTGGAAATTGCAAGTTTCATTTTACATCCAAGAGAGGTTGGGATGGGGATGATGAATTAGTGGGAATTGCAAGGTGCAATTTACATACACTTAGAAAAGTGAGCTGCAATCCTCTTGGAGGGGTGGGAATTGCAAGTTTCAATTTACGTCCAAGAGAGGTTGGGACGGGAGTGATGAATTAGTGGGAATTGCAAGGTGCAATTTACATACAATTAGAAAAGTGAGCTGCAATCCTCCTGGAGGGATGGGAATGGGTGGGAATTGCAAATTTCAATTTACATCCAAGAGAGGTTGGGATGAGGGTGATGAATTAATTCATGTATGTGTGTATGCAAACTGTGACCCAATTATTATTATTACACTTAAAGAAGTGAGGTGCAATCCTCCTAATTATTACACTTAGGAAAGTGAGCAACAATCCTCCTAGAGGGGTGGGAATTACAAGGTGCAATTTACATACACTTAAAAAAGTGAGCTGCAATCCTCTTAGAAATGTGGGAATTGCAAATTTCAATTTACAACCAAGAGAGGTTGGGACGGGGGTGATGAATTAATTCATGTATGTGTGTATGTAAACTGTGAATTGAATGTATTGAATACTGTCATAATTCAACCACCCATCTAAACTGGGGTCTGATCTGTGGCATGAGGTTGTGAAACTCAATGATGCCTATCTTGAGTTCACACAAATAGTTGGTGTATCAAATATTGGTCATTAAAAAAATAATTGATTTTGGGTGTTGGCAGTATTTTGGCGGCTACAAGTTTGCAGAGCAAATATCTTGAGTACACAAATAGTTGGTCATTAAAAGAATAATTGATTTTGGGTGTTGGCAGTGTTTTGGTGCTTACAAGTTTGTAGAGCAAACATGTGTTACAATAGTGACCCTGCATCTGATTCTCTAAAATGCAGAAGTTTGAAAAATTAGTTAGCATACAAACAAAAGAGTGAAACTTCCAACCTAAGGAAACAATATACAATTGAAAATTTTCACACCTTTAAGGTACCAAGACTAAATATAACCCAAATGACATATTTTATAGAGCAAGATAGACGGTGTTAATGATAGTGCGGAGAGGAAGGGTTGTGACACAATAAGTTTTCACATTTCAAAGTTTATGTGTTATTTTAATGGAAATATGTATTTGTTTGAGTAATAATGACATGCCAAAACACAGACTTGTCAAATTATAAACTGCTAACAAGCTGGTAGAAGAAAGACCTTAACCAAAATAAATTGACAAGATATCACACCCTCACACATATGGAATTTCTTTTCTCCTCTGAATTATTTTTCCAGTTTCTAAAATTAGCTAGAGCTCCAACGTCTAGCTTGGCTCTTAGGATGGCAGTCCATCCATATGTGAATTCATATTACCAGGCTTTAGATCCCTTTGTATAATCCTGTTGGCATGTAGATAGTACATTTCACAAGCAATGCCAACTACAAAAATTATTGCAAAATGGAGATGAATTCAATGTAAACTCATAATGTACTTCCAAAATGACATGCTTGGAAGCAGTTCGGTAACTATTACCTTCATTGGATATTTTCATGCTCCAATGAACTACAATCACAGATACATGTTCGATTACAACTGATTTCTTGAACCACACCTGAATTGAAAGGCACCTATAAGTCATGCAAAAGAAAATCCACAACAAACTACCTTGACAACATAATTAACCACCGTGCCCAGTGAACAGAAGTGAATAGAAATATTAGGGAAGGAAATAAATTAAAAGTTGCACAAATGAAGCTATCCTATTTTTTCCTGAACAGATAGAAGATCACATCAATGTTGGAAAGCATTTTGAATTCAATTTGTTGATAGTTAGGTCTCAAACCTTCTTGTCATCCCATTATAGTTCTCAACATTGGCGTTGCACTACTCATTTGTGTTGGAAGACATTAATTCCAACCACCCACATTAATGTAGTTGATGGACTGTTCTAGATAATTCAACAGATATTTTAGGCATAGTTTCTAGAAATCGTTGACAAAATCGTTGTTCGTGAGAGAGTAAACCCTGTAGCACCGGAATTTAGGTGAGCTATGTTTGGCCATAGTTGAGTGTGCCCGTGAGCCAAGGTGCGCATAGGGCTTGGTGTTGTGTTCTGTGCTCGTTGATTGTGAAGTGCCATGAGCATTGTGCTGCCGTCTGTTTGATGATAAGCGCCGATATTTTGTTATTCCTGCTGAGTGGTGAGAAGAGCCGCATTAGTGTGGTTGTTATAGTGTTGTTATAAGCACTTGAGGAATCCATCTCTATTTTGAGTAGGCGTTGAGCGTTGCATGGAGGCAAAAAAAAAGTATGTGTGAGTTGTTGCAGGGTTGTGTGAAGCCCAAGTTGCCTAGTGTCATGGAGTGCTAGTGAGTCCTGAAGGCTCGATAGTGTGAATGCCGAGTGGAGAGCGATATAGTTTTGTATGAAAGTGGGAGAAGCACCCCAGTTTGTGCATACCCTATTTTTTGTATTCTGATATGTGTATTTTTGGTATGGAGGCATTGAGGAGTTGTTGATTGACCTACAGTGCTGTTCGGTTTGGGGGCAGTGTGTTGTGAGTCGAGGAGAGCCGAGGGTTTCGGCTTATTGTTTTTTATTTGGTTTCGGCTTGCTGCCGTGGGAAAGCAGCATAGTGAAAGTTCTTGTCGCATGCCACTGTGCTGGAGAGCCCCTTGGAGAGATATGTTTGTGTGTAAAAACTGTGCTGTGTTATGGTGTGGCTGTTGAGAAGAGGCTTGGTACAAGCCCATGCTTGAGGATGTGAAGTAAGCTGGGTTGACTGTTGACTTTGTTTGTTTCCGTAAGTGGTGAGTTTGAGAGTTCTTCTGCAAGTAGTGTGGCTATGAACTTGCAGTCTCCCTGGAGGCATTAGGGATATGTGTGTTGAGCTCCATTGAGGCGTAGAGCTGAAGGTCTGGTGGCAGTCTGAGGAAATCGACTGCCCTTTGGATAGTTTCCTGCTCTTTGGCTGCTAAGTGCACCTAAGGAAGTCGAGTGGAAGAGGCAAGGAGATGTGTAAAGAACTTTCACTGTTCGTTGGCATGGAATTTTGAGGAGTTGTGGTGCATAGCAGCTGTTTTGCTACATATTGAAGATTTATTAGGGTTTTGAGGCCAAAAGCATAGTCAGTGGGAAAGCCGTTCAAAGCCGCCGAGTTTGTGAATTCAGAGGGTGGAAAGTTAATTGCAGCGTGCTATGTGCTACTTGTGAAGACCTAAAGTCGAGTTACAAATTGAAGATCAGTGAATACCTGGAGAAGCCGCTGCCGGTTGTGATGTGAAGTGAGGCATGAAAGCCTAGGAGTTTTCATTTGAACTGTTGTGCGCAGAGGAGCAAAGTTTGTAGTGGCTATTGTTTGATGAAGCTCTTAAAGCTCAGGCAGCAAAAGTGTGGTGTGCATCCGGGGAAGTGAGAGGCAGAGCCGAGAGGTGCTATTCCAAGAGTGGTGCTATTCTGAAGTCAAAGCTCGCCAGAGTTTAAGGAAAATTTAAGCCCAGCTGATATGTCTATCTTTTTAGACTTTCTTGACAATGATCCTTTCGATGATCATTTTCTCAGGAACCCATTTGGGTTTGGCAGTGTTTTTGAGTTCATTGACAAACAAGATCATGTTGTTGAAGAAATCACTCATGATCATGTTGTTGAAGAAATCAATCATGTTGTTGAATAAATCACTCACAGTAAAACTTGCTTCTCTCATTACCCAATTGTTAGAAGTTGTATTGGATCTGCTTTCAAGATGACTGCGATTGTGGAGGATACTACCATGGATGTTGTTCCGAGGCCGCTAATATTCGAGGATGAGTGCATTTTGATAGCTCTTCATGGAAAGTGGGGAGAACATGAATTAGATTACCTTGTTCGAGATCTTGCATTGCATCCCAATCCAAAAGAGGTTGCTGACGATAAGTATGTAAGCAAGGAGCAAAGGAATTTCATAAGGAAATCCAGAAACGTGAAAATGAAACTGCACCAACAAAGGAAAATGAACAAGCATGGACCCCTTAGCAAGAAGTCAAAAATGAAATGTTTTGTTGTAAGCCTAGTTGAGACTTAGACCAGCAGGCATGACAATTAAGAGTATAGTGTCTTGTGCTTTTGTCATATGGTTGGAATTAAGGGGGAGTGTTGGAAGACATTAATTCCAACCACTCACATTAATGTAGTTGCTAGACTGTTCTAGATAATTCAGCAGATATTTTAGGCATAGTTTCTAGAAATTGTTGACAAAATGAGCAAGCTTCCTGAATAAGCCACTACCCCACCAAATTCCAGAAGTTTCTCTGTTGTATATAAATATCTATTCAATCATCGAATGAAGTGAAGTTTTGAGTTTTTTGTGTGTGCATCTCAGTAGCTCTGCGCTCTCTGATAATTTGATGAATGGCTCTGCAAGAATTTGCTAGCAGATTCCAAAATTTTCATGTTGCCAACGTGGCCTTATTATATCGGTGCGGTTGACGGAGCGCTGAGATGCCTACTAGTGTTCCATTCTCGACGTATTCTAACAAACCTGAATGGAATGTCAAAAAGGGACAAGGCCGGCTCAAGTTCCGGGTATATTGGTGGAAAAAATATCATTCATACCTAGCATGTATGTTGAAGAAGCCTGTGTTATGTGAGGCAGCCCCTTCGAGCATGTTTACTGAAGCACTTCCCAGGAAATAAACTTCGTGTTATGACCAGTAATTTTATTTTGAAAGTCTGTTTCATTTACATGGAGAGAAATTTCTATGGCCCCACTTTCGTAGCATGACCTGGCCATGAAGGGAAAATTGCAACTTGGCTTGTTTTTCTAGGAAAGCCGGTACATACCGAGTGAGGATATGCAAATGCCTAGCGGTATTGGAACACTGGTGGTTGTATCGAAATGCCATTGTAACTACTTTTAACAATATTATGGGTTTCAAAAGAACTACTAATTGCTAGAAAACATATTATATCTGCAACTGACGCTTTCCCTTTCCCTCTACCAAAAAAAAATACAATATATCAAGAAAATAAGAACTATCATTGAATAAAAAGTACCTTAACAAGGTTCGTATGTTGTAATTTAGACATCACAACAATTCCTCATGCAAATTATTGTATCTCCAATATAGTTTTTTCTTCGGGACTTTTATACTTTTGAAGTATTTTGACAACACCACTCTTATGGTTAAATCCAAACTCAAAACCTACTTTAAAAAAAAACAACAAAAACAGTTTGACAGCTCAGTGGGCAAGGAAATTCTTGTTAAAATAAGATAATTACTCTTGCATGTGGAGTTGGCTAAACTTAGAGAGTCACTTAATTAACTGAGTGATTGCATGATTGAGTGTTTGAGTGTTGAGTCAAGTCGAGTTAAGTGATAGACGACTTTGAGTGTGTGATTGCATATCAAGATCTTTTAAGCAATTAGCTAGTTGGAAAAGGTTAAATACCCTTCATCGGGTTCATTGTAATCATCATGTTTTACGTGATCAATAAATGAGAAGCCGCTCATGTTTTGTGTGAATTCATGGGTTGTCTCCTCCGCATTTCTGACAAATTGTTATCAGAGGTTTGAGACAGAAAAAAATTAAAACTGCAGCTTTAAGAGGTGCATTGTGTGAGTTAAAAGAGAATCGAAATTTTCTCAATGGCCGAGCTCGTTTGGTCCGCAGACAGCGTAGAAAACTCATCTATTTTGAAAAATCAGTCGCAGCTGCCATGAACACCCGTCGCCCTGTGCTCTCGAACGAGTAAACAACAAATTGCAGAGCCTCCCACTATAATTAGATGCTAAAATAGCCACTGATTGCCTGCAATACTGATACACCCAGGTTTTGTTTTTTTGTTTTTTTTTTCTCCGTCGAGAGCGTTAGAACACTTACACGTGTCTTGATCACCGTGGACAACGTTATCAAATGCTTGTTAGCAAAGTCAAAGTTCCTAAAGGTTTTGATTTTATTTTTAAAGATTTCATATAAACGTGAGGGTGGAATATATGAAAGGTCATTTGAAAATATA
>APFE031478584.1:223921-250892 GCA_000404065.3 Pinus taeda | reverse complement strand
TTAAATAAAAATTTAGGGTTTTATGGAAAGAGTATTAAAAAGAAATGCTTTACAAAGCTTATAAAAAGATATTTTTTGGTTTTTTTTAAAGAGAAAGATGGCTTTCTCAAATATCCAGCCCCTGTTCCCACCATTTACAGAGAAAGATTGTGATGTGTGGGCCATTAAGATGGCGACCACGTTGCAGGCACATGATGTTTGGGATTATGTCAAGTTTGGGTTTTCAGAAACTAAAAACAATGAAGAAGAACAAGCTCTTAGTAATATAGAGAGGGAACAATGGAAGAAAGACAAGAAGAAGAATGCACATGCATTGCAGCTTATTCAACAGGGAGTGGGCTGAGCAATGTTCCAGAGGATTATGATCATGTCTTCAGCGAAAGTAGCATGGGATATTTTGGCGACAAACTATAAAGGTATGGCCAAAGTCAATATTGTTAAGTTGCAGAATACTAGGAGAGATTTTGAATGTCTGCAGATGAAGGAGATGGAGGACATCGATTCTTTCATGAATTGGATCATAACTATTGTAAATCAGTTAAAGATTTATGGTGAAGATATAAAAGATCAAAGAGTGGTTTAGAAGGTCCTACGATCTTTGTCTACCAAATTTGATGTTGTGGTAGCAGCCATATAAGAAGCCAAGGATTTGGCATCATTGATAGTTGATGAGCTGATGGGATCACTTCTATCGCATGAAGTAAGGATAGATAGAAATAAGGATTCCACTTTAGAGACCGCTTTCAAAAGTCAGGTTTTTATTTCAAGAGACAAAGGTTGAAACGGAAGTAGATCGAGAGGCAGAGGACGAAGTGGAAGATATGGTGGTTAGAAAGATCGTCGAGAAGAGCATGAACATGGAAGTGGAAGCAACTACAAAATCTTCAACAATAATCAAAGAGTTGACAAATCAAGGGTGAGATGCTATTATTGGAATAAATTTGGTCTCTATGCTCATGATTGCAAGAAGAAAATAGTTGATCAAGGGAACCAAAGAGCTAATGTCACTACACAGAGTTCTAACTCCATGTTCTTAGCTTGCCATACCATGCATGAATCTTTTTCTAGTGTGTGGTTGTTAGATAGTGGTTGCAGTAACCACATGACAGGCAACAAGGATTTGGTTGCAAATTTCGATCAATATGTGAAAACAGAGGTAAAGTTGGGGAATGACAAGACTGTTGAGGTAGATGGAAAATGAGTGGTCAACATTCTGACTAAGTAGGGGGAGCCGAAGGCAATCTCAGAGGTATATTATGTTCCTAGTCTCAAACATAATTTGGTAAGTGTTGGTCAATTGACACAGAAAGGATACATAGTTATATTTCAAGGTCAAGAAGTTGTTATATATGACTAGCCCCCAAGCAAGCAACTGAGAGCAAAGGTGCAGTTGACGATGAATAGACTCTTTCCTCTAATTTTGAATTATGGTTAGGTGAGTTCTTTTACAGTTGCATGTTTTGATGATTATTGGTTATATCACTTTCGATTTGGACACTTTCACTTTTTTGGTTTAAGATTGTTGCAGCAGAAATAGATGGTCAGAGGATTACCTCCCATCAAAGAGTCTGCTAGTACTTGTGTGTGTTGCATCTTGGGAAAACAACACCGTGAAAGTTTTCTAGGGGGATTTGCATACAGAGCAAAGCAACCTCTTGAGCTAGTGCATACAAACTTGTGTGGACCTATGAGGACACAGCCGATTGGTGGAAGTTGCTACTTCCTCACTTTCATTGATGACTACAACAAAAAGAATTGGGTTTACTTCTTGAAGAAGAAGTCTGAAACTTTTGCAAAGTTCAAAAATTCCTAAGCCTTAGTAGAGAACCGAAGTGATTGACAAATCAAGGTATTGAGGTCAGATCAAGGTGGAGAATATGACTCAAAGGCATTCCATGATTACTGCAAACAACATGGGATCAGAAGACAATTTACAACTAGGTAAACACCGCAGCAGAATGGTGTAGCATAGAGAAAGAACATGACAATTATGAACATGGTAAGAAGCATGTTGAAAGGAAGAAACTTGTCTAATGAGTATTGGGCAGAAGCAGTTGCATGTGCTATTTATGTGATCAACAGATCTCCCACAAAGAGTGTAATGAACAGAGTATCAGAACAAGCATGGTCAGGTATGTATTGCAGTGTATCTCATCACAGAGTATTTGGATGTGTAGCTTATGCACATTTGCCTAAGGAATGAAGAGGCAAGTTGGATGATAAAAGTGAAAAATTCATATTCGTTGGTTATAGTGAGCAATCAAAAGCTTACAAATTGTATAATCCTATCACGAAGAAGACCATAATTAGCAGAGATGTTGTGTTCAAAGAACATGAGTCATGGAATGCAACTGTAGACAAAACAGTGGATGCACAAATGCCACTGATGGAAGAATATGATGTAGCAGAAAAGGAGTAGCAAGAATCATAGGTGAAGACACCAAACAAGACACACCAACAAGGACTCCAAGATTTTCAGAGTAGCATGGATCCTCAAGCAGATCAACAAATCAACAGATCAAGATTCTCCCAGCAATCAATTAGGTGATGAATCAAGTAATGGTAAGAGAAAGATGATAAGTTTGAAATATATTTATGATGATTTGGATGTTAGTTTAAATTTTGCATTGTTGTCATTCCAACCTTCTTCATTTGAAGAAGCAATTAGAGATGAAAATTGGGCGCAAGCCATGGATGAAGAAATTGATGCTATTGAAAAGAATGACACATGGGTTTTGGTTGATTTACCAAAGGACAAAAATCTCATTGGTGTGAAGTGGGTGTACAAGACAAAGTTGAAAGAGAATGGTGAAATTGACAGATTTAAAGCACGACTTGTAGCAAAAGGATTCTCGCAGCAACCGAGAATAGACTTTGGAGAAATGTTTGCTCCGGTAGCCAGATTAGATATTGTAAGAGCAATTCTAGCCAGAATAGCTTAGAACAAGTGGAAAGTATATCAGATGGATGTGAAATCAGCCTTCTTGAATGGATTTCTAGAAGAAGAAATTTATGTGCAACAACCTCCAGGATATGAAGTTGAGAGTAATGAAGAGAAAATTTACAGGTTGAAGAAAGCACTCTATGCATTGAAGCAACCGCCTAGAGCTTGGTATAGTAGAATCGACAGCTACATGATTAAGAATGGGTTTTGCAGAAGAAATATTGAGCCTACCTTATACACAAAGGTAAATGAGCATGGACAAATTTTAATTGTTTGCTTATATGTTGATGACATGATTTTTACAGGTGATTTTGACATAGATGAATTTAAAGTAGCCATGATGAAAGAATTTGAGATGACAGATCTTGGTCTCATGAAATATTTTCTTGGCATAGAAGTTGAGCAATCTGAAAAAGGAATTTTTATTTGTCAAAATAAATATTCCAAATATTTATTGAAAATATTTAGGATGGAAAATTATTGAAAAGATTTAGGATGGAAAATTGCAAACCTGTCCCTACACTAGTTGCAACAGGTACAAAGTTAAGTAAGGATGATGAAGGATTAGGTGTCAATCCAACTTTATTCAAAAGATTGGTTGGTAGCCTCATGTATCTCCAGCTACAAGACCAGATATCATGCAAGGAGTGAGTTTGATTTCCATATTTATGGAGACTCCAAAAGACACACATTGGAGTGCAGGAAAAAGAATTCTGAGATACATAATAGGAACTAGAGATTGTGGCATAATGTATGCAAGCACAAAAAAGAAGGATTTGATTGGATACACAGATAGCGATTTTGCAGGCAGTTTGGATGATAAGAAGAGCACTTATAGTTTTGTGTTCCACCTTGGTTCAGGTGTGATTTCATGGGCATCTAAGAAGCAACCCATTGTGACACTTTCATGAGCAGAAGCAAAACATGTAGCAACAACATCAGCAACATGTCAAGTAGTGTGGTTAAGAAGAGTACTTGATGGACTCAAGTAGAAACAACAAGGATCAACAACAATATATTGTGACAACACCTCAACGATTGCACTATCCAAGAATAGTGTATTTCATCAGAAGAGCAAGCATATTGATACTATATTTCACTTTACTAGAGAACTTGTGAGCAATGGAGAAGTTCACTTGAAGCCTTGTAAATCTAGTCATCAGTTGGCTGATATATTTACTAAGTTATTAGCACAAGATGTGTTTGAGTTTCATAGAAGAAACTTGGGTGTTGTAAGCCTAGCTGAGACATAGACTAGCAGGCATGTTTGAGTTGTCATGAGTCATGTTTTAGTTTAGCAGTTGTAATTAAGGGGGGGTGTTAAAATAAGATAATTACTCCTGCATGTGGAGTTGGCTAAACTTAGAGAGTCAGTTAATTGAGTGATTGCATGATTGAGTGTTTGAGTGTTGAGTCAAGTCGAGTTAAGTGATAGACGACTTTGAGTGTGTGATTGCATGTTGTTGCATGTCAAAATATTTTAGGCAATTAGCTAGTTGGAAAAGGTTAAATACCCTTCATCAGGTTCATTGTAATCATCATGTTTTGTGTGATCAATAGAAGAACAACAACTCATGTTTTGTGTGAATTCGTTCTTTATCTCCACCGCCTTTCCAACAATTCCAACACTTCCTACGAGTATTGTGAAGACCTCCATAATTTTTTCTAAAATAATAGAATTTCCCTATTTCTGTCAAAACAACATTGATTTTTTTTTGCTATTATACAAGTTTTCCCCATTATGGTTCACCATTCATATTTTGAACATGCAACTCTGCTAAATTGTCGATTCACCACTATTATTTGGAACATGCAACAAAGCTACTTTTTCCAAGATAAACATGGGATACTTTTAAAGATCAATCAAGTTTGTTTTTTCAATAACTAAAACGGGGGGTGGTAATTCTAAAGAGTAACATTAGCCATGAATTCTCTATAACCACTCTTACTTTTAAGATGCAACAACTCTATTTATTCCAAGATGAAACATGGGAAAGTTTTAAAGAACAATATTGGTTTTTCAATTGAAACCCACGATAAAAGTTTTCTAGAAACCACCCAAATTTTGGCCCAAGTGAGATTGAAACTTTTGGGACATGAAACATGTCGCCTGGAGATTTTTAGGTAAAGAGCATACAGAAATACTCCAAGAACCAAACCTGAGCTAATTAAATTTCCACTCATCAATAGCTACACCACAAATCGATCGATAATCAACAACATTTGTTTGTAGAAAGAACAAGATTTCTTCGATAAAGAGCAACATTTCTTGGGTGAAATTTTCTGCAAGTCTAACTTTATTATCTAGGAATTGAGATGAGGCTTCATTTTTCAATCTAGCTAGGTGACATATAGCAAAATTTAAAGTAGAACAAACCTCATAAAAATTACCAAAGTGACAGATAACAAAATTTAAAGTAGAAAATACCTCATAAAAATTGCCAAGCTTAAGTTTACACCAGTATCATCTCTACTAAAGTGAAAACCCATTCAAAACAACATATTTTAAACTCAAATAGACCTCCTTTATGTCGTTACCAATGCTAAGAAATCCAAGAACATACCTGTCTACACTACAAAAGAATCGATGGGGTGCTACAACTTATTTATTACCCCTAAATTTATTTTTTAGACAACGAATAATCATATGATGTAAGACCAAACATGTGAACCTAACCATGTGTGGAAACTAATATTTGTTGGAGCATGTTCCTGAGAAGGTACAAGAGCAGGAGTGATTTTGATACCACCCGTAGGGAAAAACATTTCACTTTCCTATAAACTGGAATTTGATGCTACTAATAACATCTCTGTGTATGAAGCATTAATATTGGTATTATAAATGAATCATGAAATGGGAATAAAAAATCTTGTAGCTTTTGGAGATTCAGGATTAGTAGTCTTATAATTAAGGAACACTTTAAACACCCTCAAATGAAGTCCTACAGAAATGTTGTTTGGCATATTATTGAGAATTATTTTGATGCTTTTCACATCATAGTTGTGTGCAAGGAAGATAATAAACTCGCGGTTGTTGTTAGTTCTTTCTGACCTACCCTAGAGCCCGACCTTCTGTCCCTGACAACATCAAACATTGACAAGTTATTGAAGATGATGAATAGTTGAAGAGATTCCTAGAACTTGTGGATGAATTTTTGGCATTCAATATTGATTCGAAAGAAGAACTACCTGAAGAAAATCAAAGTGAAGAATCAAATCAAGGTGATCCCAATGAATTCCCAAATTAAGTTGGAGGCCATGAGGTGATACACCTTAAGAACAACTTCATCCCCAAAGGACTAGTTCCACTTGAGCATATTTTTTATCAGAATGACATACCAACCAGGCCAACCTTTAAGTCAGTAGATGAAAACGTGGAAGAACATAACCTTGGCACAAAAGAAAACCCTCAAATGGTAAAACTTGTTAATTCCTTGCAACTTGATTACAAAGGGATGTACGTTGAGTTATTTAAACAATTTAAGGATGTTTTCGCATGGAGTTATGAAGACTTGAAAACTTATGATACCTCCATTATTCAACATAGGATACCATTAAAAGAGAATACTAAGCCTTTTGTGCATAAACTCAGGAGATTTAATTCCATTCTATTACCAACAATAGAAAATGAGATCATAAAATTGTTTGATGGAAATATCATAGTCCTGTTGAGATATTCTCAGTGGGTGGCCAATCTGGTACCTGTCTGAAAGAAGAATGGAGACATCAAACTCTGTGTGGATTTTAGGAAACTGAACCAATGTTCATTGAAAGACAATTATCCTCCTCCTAAGATGGACCACTTGCTGTAAAAATTCATAGGAGGATCCATAATATCGATGATGGACGACTTCTTGGGTTATAATCAAATAGCGATGCACTTTGACGACAAAGATAAGACAACATTCACAACATCATGGGGTATATTTATGTATGACGAAATCCCTTTTGGGTTGATGAATGTAGGATATACTTTTCAAAGAGCCATGGATATTGCATTTGTGGGAGAGAGGGACTAGTTCATAGGTATTTATCTAGATGAAATGATTGTTTTCTCGAAATCAGAAAAAGGCCACTTGGAGCATTTAAAACAAACCTTCCTCAAGTGCAGGAAATTTGACCTTCCTTTAAATCCCAAAAAGCCATTATTTGCATTGCAAGAAGGGAAACTATAGGGACATATTTTCTCAAAGGAAGGCATCAAAATTGACCGAGAGCGAGTGGAATCTATCTCGAAGATTGGTTTGCCACGAAATAAAAAGGAGATCCATTCCTTCTTGGGTAATATCAATTTCTTGCACATATGTATTTCAAACTCTGCTGAAGTCTTGAAGTACATTACCAATATTCTTAGGAAAGATGGTGAAGTAAGGTGGACCCTAGAAGTGCGAGAATAATTTGAACAGATCAAGAGAGCCATCATGGAAGCCTCATTCTCGAAAGTCATAATTTTTGTAAAAAGTTTCAGATTTTCTCATTTGCATTAGAACACACTATAGTAGCAGTCCTGCTACAAAAGAATGGAGGAGGGTATGAGTAGCCTATAGCTTTCTTTAGTCATGCCTTGAGAGATGCGAGATTGAAATACATTATTTTAGTGAAGCAAGCATATGATATGGTGAAGCCTTTCAAGGAATTTCGGGAATATGTGCTACACTCCAAGGTTGTAGCATATCTACCATCTGTTGAGGTGAAAGAGATCCTGGTTTAGCCTAATAGTGAGGGTTGACATGAAAAATAGATAGAAAAGTTGCAAGAATATGATGTGGAAATCAAGCCCACTAAGTGAGTCAAAGGTCAAGGACTAGCCAAGCTGATCACTATGACAAATCATGTCACTTGAAAATATACAATAATATAATAATAGAAACTTTTGAAAATATATGGAGACATGCAATAATAGAAACTTGTGCAACATCTATGGAGAGGAGAATCCACAAGAACCTCTCTTTCCAGTAGGAAGGAATCCACAAGAACCCTTTCCACCGGACAGAAGGAATACATAAGAACCCTTCTTGAAGGACCTATGAAAATTTCAAAATTCTCCCTAGTATCGAGACATCATATTCTTTCTGTAAAATATAGAATTCACATTCGAGATACTGAGGGCCAAATGAAGGTATTTATAGTTGAAAGAAATAAAATACTTCATTTTGGATGAGGGATTCTTCTAGAAGGATCATGATAGAATCTTGCACACTTGTGTGACTGAAGATCAAGCATAAGAAATCATAGCACAATTCCATCAACAAGCATGCAAAGGGCATTAGTCATGGAAGGTTATGGCTCACAGTATATTAAGGGAAAGATACTATTGGTCCTCTCTCTTCATGGATGCAAATGTTGTTGTTCGAGCTTGTCTGGAGTGTTAGTTGTTTGTAGGGAAGCAGAGGCTTAAGTCTTTATCGCTAGAACCAATCGAATTCTAGACTCCTTTTTAGTAGTGGGGCTTGGATTTCATCGGGGAAATACATTGAAACTCAAGTAGGAAACACAAATACATTCTCACAACCACTAATTACTTTACCAAGTGGGTAAAGGTTATTCTAATATGAAAAGCTAATGAGAATGTGGTTATATATTTCTTGGAAAATAATATCCTTGCAAGATTTGGGTGTCCCAGGAAGATCGACACAGACAACGCCCAAGATTTCAAGTCCTTTAATATGGTGAAGTTATTTCAAGACTAAAAAATAGAATTGTTGCATTCAACAATTTATTACCCATAGGGAAATGAGCTAGCAGAATAAACCAACAAGAATATGGTGAATATTATCAAAATGAGGTTGAATCAAAACAAGAGGAATTGGGTTGAAAATCTCAAATACGTCGTATGGGAGAACATAATCAACACCAAAAGAGCTATTGGCAAGTTTCCATATCAGTTGTTCCATCGAATGGATGTAGTATTTCGTTTGAACCTCAGGCTGCTAGTGGTGAAATTTTTGTAGGAGAAAGCACCAGGCATCAACCTCATGGAGAGGAGGATCTATCAAATTATAGAGGTTCAACAACAAAGAGAGGAATCATTAGTGAAAGTTGAATTTCACTAACATAAATTCAAGGTTTCATTTGATAAAAAGGTTAAGGGACATGATTTACATGATGGCGATATTGTGTTAAAATGGGACTCACTTAGAGTCATTAAAGGAAAACATGGCAAGTTTAATAATCTATGGGTTGGCCCATTTCGAGTGCAAGAATTTTCTTATAACAGCACGTTTCAGCTGGAGACCCTAGATGAAGATCATCTTGGGAATCCTGTGAATAAAAGGTTCCTTAAGAAGTTCTTCACCTCATAAAAAAAAAAGGAAAGAAAAGAAGTGAAAATAAAAATAAAAATAAAAAAAATCCTTATGATACAATATTTCTAAGCATTTCTTTTCAATAATGCATGAGAAGAAACACGCTGAGTTCTTCAGTTTTAGTCTCCATAGCCCAATTATTATGAAGGCACTAGAGCTGCAAAGTTATCAACAAACCACGAGGGCCTGTTGTCGCCCATGGAGCTGATGTTGGTGTCAATATTAAATTCCTAGTAAAATCCATGAGAAGGAAGCCATTAGTCATATTTTCAGCGTTGACATGGCCTCTGCCCTAATTCTGGGTGATGACAACCACCATGACAAAGAGGTTCCATTGCTTCCCTCAGATGCTACATCACATTTCTAACTGGGGCATGAAGCGTTAGTGAACATGCCCAGAAGTCAGACGTGTTCAGGTCATAGCCAGCTGAGTTGTGAAGGGGAAACAAGGCGCCGAAAAAATTTGTGCCCCACATAGATCTAGAGACAATGATAAAAGCACATATGATGGTTGAAATTCATCCACACCTCAAATATGTGCCATTGATAATGCCATGAGGTCGTGCGGAGTCGGCCTCATGTCGGCAGAATGGGACTTTCGCATAACCTTGGGGCCCCTATTTTTTGATTTCTACTTGGCGTGAAACATCGCTGCGTGCCCTTGCAGATACCAATTGTGAGCACTCACTACACCTTCACATCTTCTTCCCTCACCACTCTCGTAATTATGTCACCCCTCCACATTAATGCTTATGACACCTCATCCCCCATGCCACCATGCCATGCTGGCCTCCATGTCACCATGCTTCGCCCATTCACTGCACTCTACCTGCCTCAACCTCATAACTCATTGCACCATCTCAACACCATGCATTAGAGAAATTTTGAGGTAAAAACTGAGCCTTAAAACAAATGTAAAACCAAAATACACTTTATAAGAACCAATAGGATCCAAGATGATGATGTCAACCATGGGGGATGATTCACCATTTTTGGAGTAAAAAGGTAAAAAGATAAAATAATAAAAAAATAAAAAAACTACTTTTTCAACTTGTATTTTCAACTTATCTCCCCATTATTTTACTCAAATTTCAAGTGGGAGCACTGATTGGATACAAAATTTATTTCCTCTTCTAAGGATTATCCATTTTGCATACTTTTGATGGACCCTGCAATATGAAAAATGAGAAATACATGAAAAGATTGCAATCATGTTTTTTCATCTAGCAGGGTCCATCGAAAGTATGAAACATGGGTAATCCTTGGATGATAAATTAAATTCTGCATCCAATGAGTGCTAAATTGTGGGGAGATAAGTTGAAAATACTAGTTGAAATAGTAGTTTTTCTTTTTTCCCTCCAAAATTTTGTAAAAATTTGATAGAAATTGCAATTGCTCAAGATTTCGAACTGAAAACAAGAGACAAAAATTATACTCTACTAATCTACGGAATGGAAATCACAATGTAGAACAACATGCATAGACATGAAACAAGCAGAACGACAAGTACACAATGATTTCTAGGGGAAACCAATCGAGAAAAACCCCTCAAGCCTCTTTGCATTAATCAGTTGAATAGAGAAACTATTACAATTTCTTGCTTCAGCTCTGAGCACAACCTGCTAGAGTAAAATTGTTCTCACTGTTGAATGAGAGCCTCTAGCTAATAGTTAGCCAATTTCTAGGTCGTCCATACTCCTATTTCCTTACAAAATCCTTGAGGAAATTAACTCCTAAAATATAGGAGTTTCCTCCTATTTGCTTGCACAATTCCCAAGGAATGATCAACTACCTGCATGCAAAATTCTGTACACTCAATTAGTATAAAAATAATTTTGCATTAGCCTTAATTCCTCCACTCCAACTAAGGAATTCAATTTCCATGCATGCATGAGATATTTTGGGTTGATTGATCAGTTAACTAATAGATATCTAAGTTAGATTGTTCTCTCATTATACCATTGACCTTCAAATGACTCTATCAATAATTGGAGGTCAGTAAACTGAACACAACTGAAAATCACTGAACTGGATTACTAAAATTTAGCAATCACACATGCATAACTGGAATCCAATCCTTTTAACTCAAATTTACTGAGCTAATTGAGTGACAAGATCCATGTCACACTAGTTAACTACCTCCAAGTGTGTCTTGCTAATGGGAAATTTGATTTACTCAATTTGACTAAGGCTAAAGTAAAGTTGAGCCTTCCTTGCTACATTTTTTCAAAGCTCCCTCTTAGCAAGAAATGGATTTTTCACCACTCCTATCCTACACCTGTGGAATTTACTGTAGCGCTACCTCTCACTATTGTTGCTGCTACTACAACAACTGCAACTGAGAAGCACCCAAAGTAATGAATAAAATGTATCTCTACAACTATCTACTGGGAAGAATGCACTACTTTTGAATCTGCACTGTGCCTCCTGCATTACTATCATCACTCCTATGTGATCCTCAGCATATGACTTCACCAAATCATACTGATCCTTTTACTACTAAAAATTGTGGGCCCCTATATCAAGGTAATGAACCATGAGGAAAGTATACTACAACTCCTCTCCTATGAATGCTTCCGAAATCTTTGCAACTCTAGGACTAGGGCTCTATTGCCCCACCTCATTCCTTGAGGTATGCCTACATGCATGGAAAAATATGATCTACTCATATTGTTGCTACTACTGCACAGTTGTTGCTTTTGCACTGTTGCTACAAGTACTCTAATAATGAGTATGATCTCCTAATATCCTGAAGTACAAGCTTCCATAGTGCTTCTCCCTCCGAAACTAGACTCCCTCTGAGTCTCGATCTCCTTGTGGGAAATCTCTCTACTCCTCAATCTACCAATATCAATTATCACATTTCCTTTTGGTGTCACTAAACATTGGCTCATTGATCTTCCCACTAGTAGCCTTCTAGCTCCTTTAAGAAGTGTGCACATAAGGTCTTCTGCATCTTCTCTGAACTAGGGCACCATAAATCTGCCTCCTAAGAACTCATTAGTTCTTCAATGATCATTGTACATGATGCCTTCAAGGATTGGCTCTAATGTGATTTCAGGGCTCTCATACCATGTAGAAATTTAATAGGAATTGCAACTGCTCAAGATTTTGAACTGATAACAAGAGACACAAATTCTACTCTACTAATCTGTGAAATGGAAATCACAATTTAGAACAACATGCATAGACATGCAACATGAAAAACCACAAGTACATAGTGATTTCTACAGGAACCCAAATGGTAAAACCCCTCAAGCCTCTTTGTATTAATTAGTTGAATAGAGAAACTATTACAATTGCTTGCTCCATCTCTGAGCACAACTTGCAAGAGTAAAATTGTTCTCACTACTGAATGGTAGCCTCTAGCCACCACTTATCATATTCCTGGCTCCTTCAGCCTCCTATTTCCTTGCACAATCCTTAAGGAAATTAACTCCTAAAAGATAGGAATTTCCTCTTATTTCCTTGCACAATTCCCAAGGAATGATCAACTCCCTGCATGAAAATTTTTGTACACTCCACTAGTATACAAATAATTTTACATTAGCCTTACTTCCTCCACTCCAGTTGAGGAATTCGAATTCCATTCATGCATGAGATATTTTGGGTTGATTGATTAGTTAATTGATAGATCTCTGAGTTAGACTGTTGTCTCACTACACCACTAACCTTGAACTAGATCTATCAATAATTAGAAGTCAATTAACTAAATACAACTGATAATAAATGAACTAGATTACAAAAATTTAGAAATCACACATGCATAATTGAACTCCAAGTCCTCTAACTTGAGTTTATTGAGCTAACTAAGTGACAAGATCCATGTCACACTAGTTAACTGCCTTCAAGTGTGTCCTGTTGATGTGGAAATTTGATTTACTCAATTTGACTAAGGTTAAAGTCAAATTGAGCCTTCTTTGCTACATTTTTTCAACAAATTTGATGAGGTAATCCAATCTTATTTTATTATTTACACTAGTATTTTATAGTATTCCTTAGGAAACTCATTTTAAACCTCAAAATTTCTCTAATGAGGGCCATGGAAAGTAGGTTTCCTCATGATCGAATGGTGGAAGATATTTTTCATTGGATGGTTATAAGAGCCCTTGTACTAGGAAGCTATTAGGAGCATAAATGAGATAAAGTGTTGCGGATATTTCAACATGTTGGCTCCTCATCATGTTCGCTCCACCTCTAGGATCTCCATGGCTAGGCACTCAATCATGTGAAAACGCGACACTTGTATGCCCAAGGTGATATTCCACAACACACGCCATGAGCACTCCACCCAACACACATGTGACCTCAACTTGACACCATCGACATCTCCCGCCTAAAAACACATGCATACGTGTTAAGCCCCAATGGTGATAAATAGTGCTAATCTACTCATGTTGGGCTAATTACAGTACATTAAAGTACTCCTACCTGTTCCTCCCAAATTTTCCAAATTAGGAAATTTGGTTGTAGGCATAACAATCCCTTAGTAAAGCCCAAGTGCGCGACCACAATCTGATCTGCTGAAAACTTCCTGCACTTTAATTCAGCTAACTTCGCCATCCATAGCTCACTTACAATGAATTTTCTCCATTGTACGACATGACTGTCTTCACCTAAGCCGACATCTTGACATGTCCCTCACATAACCTCTTTGAAAATGCTACGCTTGAGAAACCCTACATTCACCTAATAATCTTATCCCATGGCTGAGAGTTTTTTGGAATTGTTGACGATGCCTCTCACATTCCACCAAAGTGTAAGCCATGAAGGGCTAGTCACCGCTTAAACCCATCACATCAACACATGTTTCCAATCCACCCTTCTTCTTGAGGTACAAAAGCTGACCTATCAATGGCCTCTCCTTCATATATAAATTCACACTCTAAAGGGAAGGAAGTGGAAATTATCTACCCCAAAAACAACATTAGTGTTAGGGTTGCGCCTGTAACAAGTCTTGAAATCAAATAATTCTTGTACATCCTAGTAGAAAAAATGGATTCCTTGAACATGTCGAAATATTTCGAGGGATTTTTCAATATACCTCCCCAAAATTAAGGCAAAGGTTAGAAGTGGCTGAAGCAGAGCTTCGCAAGGCAAGGGAATATAGCATAAACTTGGAGATGTTACTACTCCACCAGAAGAAGGACAAATCCAAGAGGGTATCTGTCAGGGTAGCCAAGAGAATGATCTGGGAAAGAATCACCAAGACAGTTACCAAACACTGGAAATACCTGGAGTTGATGCAAGACAAATAGATGTAGTCACGGTGGGTTAGAAATCACTGCAGAGACTTAAAGGGGATATTGAGAGAACTACGTGAAAATCCTCAATGAGCATCAACTTCATCAATCATATCTCCAAGGAAGAAAATGTTGAGGCCAATATTGATCGCCTCTAGTGTGTTGACAAGATAGGGAAAAGAGAATGAAACATGAACTCATCTTGCAGATTGAAAAGAAAGGAAAAAAACTATCACTTAAGGGATTCAAAGTTTCGAGGAAAAATATGAAGAGTTGTGGAGGAGGAACCTTCCCTCACTTTTCAATGAGGATGGAGATCTGCACCCGAAGGGGATTGCCATGAATGACTTGAAGACCATAAAGGAAATTCAGAAATACTTAGAGGAGGAAGAGTCAACAACCATGCAATATGAAGACAGAATATTTGTATCACAATCACTTTAAGCTATTATTCATGCTCAAAGGTCTTTTTGAGGAATATAGGGGAATATACTATGAGCCCATCATGAGCTTAGAATGAGAAATACACTAGGTGAATCCATTTACTCTGCGAGGCAATGAAGAATCATGGAAGGACATGTTGAACATCCATAATTCGATTTTCCAAAAGAAGTTCATGCATAGGCGAAGCAGATTCATGGCAAAAGCAAATTTTGGTCCAAAGGAATCAACGTTTGGCCTAGTCAGCACCAAGAGTTGGAAGGAACACTACGCCCAGCAAGGAGAGAGAATGATGGACTCAAATAAAATCTAGAAGAGGCCACTGTAAAGCTAGCACAATCCCAAAGTAAACTTCTAGAAAAAGTTAGTTATGATACAACTGGTAGTTTTGTAACAAGTTTGAGTGGTTTTTCATATACCACTGGTATTTTAGGGTAGGTACAAGCTCTTGGAGTGCCTATATATAGGCTTCATTTTGAAATGTAAAAGGGGGAAAGATCTTAGTTGTGGGGGAAACTCTGCTAAATTTTTTGGTGAATTGTTGGGAGCCTTGAAGCAATTTTGGGGAAGAATTCGGAAGTAACTCTTGGGTTTTATGTCTTTTGTCATCATGTGTGTGTTCATCTCATCTTTATTTTGAAGTTTACTACTAATTTGAAGCAATTTTATGTAATTTTCATGGCATCTTGAGTTGTAAACCTAATTTGTTGCGTGAATTGTGTGGAATTGTTTCAAGACCTTGATTGAAATTAGTTTTGGCATCAATATGATGGTCTATTTTAGTTTTTCAAGATCTATCAAGCTAGCTTGAAGAGTGTATTGGCTTTCTTGATATTTCTTCCAAGCGTTTAAAAGGAACACGTGAATTTTAGAATTATATGTTTTCTCATGCTTGATTTCTTAATTGCTCAATCATCCACTAAGGTTTATTTGGTCTAAAGGAATTCTTACTTGCTCCTTTACGTTGAGTAAAACCCGATTCTTCATATTCATCCACCTTTTATTTTGAACATTTTCATGTCAAACCCAAGCGTTATGAATTTTCCTACCCAAAATTAGCATAAATGTGGTTCAACAAAAAAATTAATGTAAATGGTATTTTCCCCACAACATTGATCCCAAAACCACTCTCAAAATTAGCAACAAGTTGAAATAGACTTTACAAAAGTTAAAGATCCACCATGTGCACCACATGCTCATGAAGAACTTTCAATGAAAGTCTATGTGAATTATTTTTATACCAAGTATATTTTAATTCTGTTAATGGCCTAATAGTAATAAATCGGTTAAAGGAAAGAACAAAAGTTACATTCGCATGGGATTTGATGCTATAGTTGTGATCGAAATTTGACATGTTGTTTCTTTTCTTGTGACATTTAAAGGGGAAAATGAAATGCATGTTACTTAAATGTATAATGTGTGCTTTTTCTTGTAAACTCTCAAGCTTGAATTTCATAGTTATATATGATTCTCATAGAATAATTAATATATTGTTCACTTATTTGTTGCAACGACATCTTATATAAATTGTTAATGGTTCAAAGAATAAAATAAAATCTATGTCATGAGAATGTCGAGCACAAACTTTATTACTAGGGCTTAGATGACTCAAATTTAGACTATAATTTGAACTCTTATGTGGGTTATACAACAAATAGACCCTATTTAGATGTTCCCAGGCTCTGCACCACAACAGAGTGTGTTGTGACGTGTGTTGTGACTCGGAAAGCCAACACGTGATATAATTATTAAGTAAAAATATAATTTTATATTATTTAAATTATATTATACATAAAATCATAATTTAACATTTTCAAAATATTAAAATGTTATCATTATATTTGAATTATAAAGTGTTGAGAATTAATATTTATAATTTAATAATTATTTTAATTTTAAAATAGATGTTAAATCAAATCCAAACTTTAAGCGAAACAAGGTAAATTTTTCATTGCAACGTTAGCCATATGCATGAGTGTTCTTGCAATATGTATACTATTTTGAATTTAGCCATGAATTGATCCCTGAGTTTTGGGAAAAAGCAAATTATATAAGGAATTAGATAATACCAAGGAAATGCAGAGCGTTCGCCGGATTTTGATAAAAATGGAAATGGTCTGCGTCATTCCGGTTATATTCAAGTCGATTCATTACCACATGTATCCTTGAGCAGAGATTGGACTTGCATTGGACATGAAGGAAGCCACAAAGAAATGGATGTTCTGTCGTCTGGAAATTGTTAATGAGAGAATGATGATTGAATCCACTAGAAAAAATCTTCTAAGCTCGAAGATTTGTTTACCATATGGGTGCATGTGCAATTAATTTAGGAAGAACCAAAATTTTCAAGGTGTATAGGCCACAAAATTTTGAATGGAATCGGAGGCCAGAATCAGAAAGCTAGACCGCAAAACTCAGGAGAACAAACTCCAGCGGGTATGGAGAAGGTCTGTAGCCAGATTTTATAATTGGACTTTTAGTCACTGAATCCCAACGAAAAACCTGATGGGGACACCTCAGCAGGACATGAAAGAAGAAAGGAAGCTGGATCTTTTAACCGGAATTTTCTTCGTTCAGTTGGAAAACCCCCGGGAGGAGGAAGGTCGACACATTTGCGTCATTAATACAATGTGCATCATTAATATTATTAGCTTAATTACTTTTTTAATTATAAGTGTAGTTTAACTAACAAACAAAATAGTTTTTTTAAAGAGTTTTTTCTAGTTAATTTTAATTAAAATTCAGTAGAGTTTTTTAAAAACTTGAGTTTAATTGTTCTGTAGAAATGGAATGCTTTAGGAGTTTTTCAACGCATTGAATCCATTTATGCATTCTAAAGTATATTTTAAACAACAAAAAATCACAATATTATTTGAAATTGTATCGTGGATGAAAAAGATCTTTTCATTTATAAGTTAGACTATGCCTTAATTATATGATTGTGTTAACTTATGTGTGAAATTAATATTAATAATATTTAATTATGGTTGATCATATATAATAATGGTTGACTATAGTTAATTATATTTGGTTATATTTAATTATGATTGGCTTTAGTTGGTTATGGTTGATCATGTTTAATTATTGTTTTGTTTTCCATGGAAAAAGAATTGCATACTTTTTATTTCATTGAAATTGAAGCATAAAATATACTATTCAATTACAACTTCTCCTGGACATGTTTGTCAAGAGATATGACAGTCTACTAATCTAGAAAATAAAATAGTCAAACATAAAAGCACACAAGGTCCCAACGATTACAACAACTTTAGTTTTAGAAACTGTTGGCATTTACCCTAAGGACATCAGTGAATTTTTATGTAATCATTAAATGTCCTATATGATGGAATAATATTTCCTTTGATCTTCTATCTACATCAACATTGTGTTCCATGTGAATATGCGATGCCACCAACTCCTTAAACAATTGTTATGACTAGCAAATTCTTTGTTTCCAAGGATTTAGGGCCAAGTTGTGTAACATATCAATCCCCAAGAACCATTTGATAACAACTCATGAATGTTTAATTATTGTTTACCATGGTTGATTATGATTAATGATGTGTAATCGTGGTTTACTTTGGTTGAATATGGTTAAATATGTTTGACTATGGTTGAGCATGGATGATTATGTTTAACCAAGGTCAACTAGATTAACTATGTGTATAAATTCCCTATAGATTCAAACTGCAGATTGTAATATGTTAAAACAATTGACTTGAATCTACTCTACTAATTAGCGGAAACAATAAACGATCGATGAAATCATGAAGCATACAAGAGAAAGAATTCAATCATATATAACACAATAATTTTCTGAGGAAAACCACAGCTAAAACCCCTGTTATCTATATATTGCATTAATAAAAAAATATGAGAATATTGCAATGCTTTGCTCAAACCCGAGCAACCTCTACACTATCTCTATCTATCTCACTGCTTCCCAGACAAGCTCAAGCCAATATTTAGCCAATTTTGGTGCCCGCCAAGCTCCTATTTCCTTGCATTGTTTCATTGGGAATTAGCCCATATTTAATTAGGAAATTCCACAAATATGAATTGTGTAATCCTCATAGGCCTTCCTCTAATTTCATGCACCACCTGTACAATTCGAATGATTATACAATTGATAGTACATTTTTCCCGAACTCCAATCTCAAATGGGTCTTTCTCTGATCTGACATGCATGAGTTAATTATGAGTGAATCTTTAGTTTACTCATTGACCACTATTGGTTACACCCCACTACTGGATCTACCACTAATTCCTCCATCAATTAGAACTAGTTTAACTAAATTTAACTCAGTTAGACTGAATTAATTAATTACAACTCAAAATTAACTCAACTAGGTCTCCTAAAAAGTTGCCATGAGATCTAGAATTACAATTTAATTCCTAATTTAATTCAAGGACAAAATAAAATTAGGATTTTCTTATTTCATTTTCAACACTTCCTCTCAACAAGAAAGGGGTTAACTACTAACCTGATCCTACCTCTATGAAACTCGAATTTACATAGTGATAATGCCTTTGTTAAAATATCTGCATCCTGCTCCTCTATAGGAATGTACTCCAAAAACATGATTCTCTTCTGCACACAATCTTGTAGATGGTGATCCCAGATTTCGATGTGCTTGGAACAATCATGAAAAACTGGATTTTCAGAGAGTTTGATACAACTCTCATTATCACAGTAAATCACTATAGGATCCATTTGCTGGCCAAATAACCCAACAAGGATCTTCCTCATCTAGTTAGCCTCACAAGTTGTTTTAATAGTATCCATGTACTCTGCTTTTGTTGGACCGAGTGCGACTGATACTGATATCTATTCTTGTTGTACCAAGAAAATTGTTGACCCAATACTGAAGATTCCCCTTGATGTGCTCCTTTTTTCAAATAGAACCCTTGCCAAATCTGCGTCTATGAAGCTTTCAAGCTTCACTCCCTCTGTCCATCTGTACCAAAGACCAAACCGAGTCATGCCTTTGAGGTATCTTAAAACATGTTTGGCTTCCTTCCAATAGAGTTTGGTTGGCTTAACCATGGCTTGACCAGGCTAGTTAACTACAAAACACATGTTCGATCGTGTGTTCACCAAATATGTAAAGGAATCCACAAGTTATCTATAAATATTAGTCTCCACTACTTCACCTAAAGTAGCATCTTCTCTCCTCCAATCACTTGCTAGAGGAGTCTCCATGGGATTGTTGCTCTCCATGTGGAACTTCTTCAGTATCTCATTAGCATACTTTCCCTAACAGACAAAAAATTCCCCATCTCCTTACCATACTTCCATACCGAGAAAGCAATGCATGAGCCCCATGTCTTTCATCTTGTATTCTCTTGCAAAATCCGCTTTGTAATATTTTATCAGCTTCCCATCACCCATTGGAATCAAATCATCCACATATAATATTATAATCAATAATTTACTTTCAACCACAATATGGTAAAGGTTCACATCTACTTCACTTTTGGTGACGCCCAACCAGGTGAAATAGCTATCAATCTTGGTGTAGTAAGCGCGGGGTGCTTGTTTTAGTCCATACAATGCTCTCTTGATTCTGTACACATGTGACTCTTTGTTGAAGGTCTCAAATCCTTCTGACTGTTCAATGTACACCTCTTCCTCAATCATACCATTGAGGAATGCTATCTTCACATCCATCTAATGTATCCTCCATCCCATCTACGCTGATAGTGCTAGAATAGATTTGATTGAAGAGTAACTTGCAACTGGACCAAAGGTCTCATCGTAATCGATTCCCTCCACATGAGAGAATCCTCTACTCACAAATATGTCCTTATGTTTCTCCACACTCCCATCTGTTGCTTGATTTACCTTGTAAGGCCATTTGGAACTCACCACTGACTTGTCTGCTGGTCTCGAGACCACTTCCCAAACACCATTTCCGATAATGGAGTCATACTCCTCAACCATGGCATCACCCTGTACTGGTTGTTCCTTTCCTTCCTCGAATGAATATGGCTCAACCTCTACACTCTCACTCATTAGATCAATGTAGCCAATGTATCGATCTGGTGACCTCCTCTACCTGTGTTGCGATATGGTTGCTCCCACATTCTCTCTAGCATCATGCATCTATCTATTAGCCTCTTTGGTGTGCTTCCTTCCATCTCTGGAAGTCTCTGAATGAGTCAGTGCTCACACTCTCTGTTCCTCTGCATGTGTCTTGCCCACATCATCCGTATGTTCCTCCTTTGGAGTTATAATCTCCTCATCTGAATGTCAAGGGAACATCTCATGGCCTTCTCTTCATCGAACATCACATCTCTAAAAACCATTGTCATCATGTTGGATGGCAGGTACACATGATAGTTGTGAGGTGTATCATTGTACCCCACAAATATTCCCAAATCAATTGTTGGCTCTAGCTTTTTCCGTGCATCCTTGGTAACATGACAGTAGACTGATGAACCAAAGATCTTGAAGTGTACTATATCTAGTTTCTTATCTGAAAAATATTCTTTTGGTGTACTAATCCTTTGAATTCGGTGATGGATTATGTTTTGCAAATAAATAGTTGTGTTGCACGCTTCAGCCCACAAGTTTAACAGTAGACCCTGATCATGTAACATTGCATGTGCAATTCCTACAATACTTGTTCTTTTCCTGTTAGCCACCCCATTCTTCTATGGGTCATGAGGTGTTATTAACTCCCATCGAATTCCTTCTGATGCACAGAAGTTCTTGAATTCATTCGACACATATTCTCCATCATTATCGCTTTAGAGAGTTTTAACTTTATTGCTAGTGTCTTTCTGGGCAAGTTCTTTAAAGTCATAAAATTTAGGGAATGTTTGATCTTTCTTCTATAGGAAGAAAATCCAATACTGAAGAAAAAAATCATCAACAATATTACATAATACATGTGCTTCGTCGTGGAGGCTGTCGAGAACAGTCCACACACATTTGAGTGAACCCAATCAAGGATTGCTTGCGCTTAAATGCCTTTATCATGAAAGGAAGATTTGGTGTACTTCCCCAATGTACACACTTTTCATGTGTCTCCTTGCTCTAGTGTACCCTTGGGAAGTACTTGTTGAAAATAGCAACAAGAAATGATAAAAATAGAATCCAGAATATTTCAATTTTAATTTGTCATTTAATTAAAATTGTGAATTAAATTCGAATTTAGTCTCATGAGCTGCTTGGAAATAATTAATTAATTCATTATGGATTAATTAGTTGGATAAATTCAAGTTAGAAGTCTTTCTCAAGTCATGTAAGAGTTATCCCTTAAATTAAGGAGATAAGATTGAGTTATATTTGAGTTGTAATTAATTAGCTCAGTTTACTAAGTTAAGTCAAGTTAAATTAGTTCCAAACTGTTTGAGGAACTAATTGTGAGTTATTAGTCAGTTGATGCATGCATGCACTCAACTAGTGTACTCTAGATAACTGAATATTCCCTCATCAAAAACTCATGAATGTCTATTATGAGAAATACCCAGCTGAGCTAAATGTCAAGGATAATGTACTATTAATTTCATGTTTTCTCCTATAAAGGAAACTCATGCATGCAGTCAAGGTAAGATTCCTTGAGGATTGCACAGTTCTGACAGTGTGTTAGAGCAGTGTGTGAGAGCAGTGTTCCACTGGGTGAAGGAGATCATCCCAGAGGAACTGCACAAAGAAATATGAGCTTGGAGGGCAGAGAGGAAGGCTTGTGAGAAGCCAAGTTTGCTTGTGAGCATCCATGAGGATTGTACTGAGAGTTGGCTAGCTGTGAGAGCTAAGGCTTTGTATAATTCTGATGTATTTCCACCTTATATGATAATACAAATAGTGGGGTTTTTAGTTGAGGCTTTCCCCTGAGTATTTTCTGTGTTTGATGTGCATTGATTCTTCTTCTTATGGTTATATGTGTTCAGCTCTGGTTCATCTTGATCTTAAGCTTCCTCAAGTTTGATAGTAGAAGTAGATTATAGTATTTTGCTTTGGTATATTGCATTATCGAGTTAATCTACAGTCATATTTTCTACATATATCTCAGAAGTAGATTTGTAGAGAATTTGCAGGAATTTCTACATGGTATCAGAGCCAAGTTTATCGGAGAAATAAACAATATATGGAAAAGAGAAATCAAAGTTTGAAGTTCAGGGTTGCAGGTGCAAATCAAATTCATATCATACTTCAAGGTCGGCCAACGGAGTTCTATGGCTTGAGACTCTAGTATGCCTTGGAATGAAGCTCGAATTACATAGCATGGAAAGATCACATGGAGGTTTTATTATAAGACAATGGCTTGAAAGATTTCATTGATCAAGAAATCCCAAACCCAGGTTCAACTAATGCACAAGAGTTGGCTGAGTGGAAGAAGTATGTGGTGAGGGCGAGATAGATCATCCTTGAGGGAGTTCGATACCATATTGTCTCGAGTCTCCATGGGAAGGATAATCAATATTCAATGTGGAAGACATTGAAGGACCTATACCAGAACAGTAGTGACCAGATGAAATTGGCGCTCAAGGATAAGCTTCGAAGAACCAAGATGGAGAACGGCGATACTATTTCCATATATCTGGACAAGTTCACCACTTGTAGAGATGAGCTTGGAAGTGTGGGAATAACTACTTTTGATGATGATATGGTGAGCCTCGCTCTCCTTGGCCTTCCAAAAGGCTGGAATAGCTACCAAGAATCTGTGAATGGAAGGGAGAAACTACTGGATTGGGAATGACTATGGTCGGATCTCATGCAGGAGGAGATCAAGAGGAGATCAGGAGGAGATCCAAGGATGATGATGAAGAAAATCTAGCCTTATCAAGTAAGGCAAGGAAAGGGAAGGGGAAGGCATCCCATTCCGAAATGAATTCTTCTCATCGAGGGAAGAAGGTTGACAAGTCTAAAGTGAGATGCTTTAATTGTCACGAGATGGGTCATTATGCGACTAATTTCCCTTCGTAGAAGTCCAAGAAGGGATCCTCGGAAGGATCAGAAACTCATGCATGTCTATTATGAGAAAGACCCAGTTGAGCTAAATGTCAAGGAAAGTGTACTATCAGTTACATGTTTTCTCCTATAAAGGAAACTCATGCATGTAGTCAAGGTAAGATTCCTTGAGGATTGCAGAGTTCTGACAGTGTGTTAGAGCAATATGTGAGAGAAGTGTTCCACTGGGTGAAGGAGATCATGTTAGAGGAACTTCACAAGGAAATAGGAGCTTGGAGGGCAGAAAGGAAGGCTTGTGAGAAGCCAAGTTTGCCTATGAGCATCGAGGAGGATTGTACTGACAACTAGCTAGTTGTGAGAGCTAAGGCTTTGTATAATTCTGATGTATTTCCACCTTGTATGATAATATAGATAGTGGGGTTTTTAGCTGAGGCTTTCCCCTGAGTATTTTATATGTTTCATGTGCATTGATTCTTCCTCTTATGGTTATATGTGTTTAACTTTGATTCAACTCGATCTTTAAGGTTCCACAAGTTTGATAGTAGAAGTAGATTATAGTATTTTGCTTTGGTATATTGCAATATTGAGTTAATCTATAGTCAGATTTTCTACACAGATCTCAGAGGTATATTTGTAGAGAATTTGCAAGAATTTCTACAGTACTGTAGAATTTTTTTACATGATATTCAAAGCTCCATGATGCAAGTGACCCAATCTTCTATGCCATAACTCACTGATGTCTTTGCTCTGCACCTTCTCTACTTTTGTACTCAAAGCAGCCCAATATTCTACATCTAATTTGTAGAGTTTCTTCACCAAAAGCATGATCTACTTCACTTGTCCTGAAGCTATGTGACGAAGGAAAACCTTTCCCTTGCTAAATATCACATCATAGCCACGGTCCTCCAACATGGCAACTGAAACCAAATTCTTCTTCAAACTTGGAACATACATGACATTTTTAATGTGAGAGGAGTACCAAAATCCCTCTAAAAGGTAACAATATCGATGTCGGTGGCATTATACCTCCCATCATATCCCATCTTGATGTGCATCTAGAGGTCCTTCTCCTCCAAGTCACTAAAGAACTCGTTTTTGGTCATATGGAATGAGGCTCCACTATCTAGGTACCACAGACTATCCATCACCGATGTCACCATGTAACTGATCGGGGTGAAATCTAGCTTGAATTGTGAAGCAAGATATTCACCTTCCGCTCCTCCTAAGGGTTTCTTACCATCCTTCTTGTGAGGACACTTTGTGGCATAGTGTCCCAACTCGTGACAGTGAAAAAATTTAATCTTCGATAAGTCCTTCTTGCAACACTTACTGGAATATGTTTTGGAATGGGATGACTTCCCCTTATCTTTCTTCACCTTTCCAGCTAAGGCACAATTCTAATCATCATATTGCTTGGATGAGGATCCATCTCTAGTGCTCCGCGAAATCTCTTCTTGTACCAAGTCAGACCATAATCGCTCCCAATTTTGTAGCTTCTCCCTCCCATTAACTAAGTCCTAATAACCATGTTAGCTCTTGATAAGGCCTAGAAGCGATATGCTCACCATATCATCTTCAACAACTGTAACACCGACACTTCCAAGCTCATCCTGACATTGGGTAAACTTGGTCAAGTACTTCAGTATTGAGTCACTCTTCTCCATCTTGATCTTTTTGAGCTTGTCCTTAAGTGCCAGCTTCCTGTGGTCACTAATATTTTGAAACATGTCTGTCAAGGCCTTCCACATTATGAATGGAGTTTCCTTACCATGGAGTTTAGAGACAATATGATCTCGAACTCCTTCTAGGATAATCCTTCTTGCCTTAACCACATACTTTCTCCACTCTACCAAATCCTGAGCATCAACTGGCTTAGGAATATCTTTGTCTATGAATTCTTTAAGCATGTTTTCTTCCAACAATGCCTCCATCCTATCCTTCCAAGCAATATAGTTCAAACTACTCTCAAGGGAATATTCGAGTCTCAATCCATAGAATGACATCCTGATGGCTCTAAAGTATGATACTGCAAATTCGATTTATATGGCAAAATACAAACTCATATTCTCCTCTTCTATAGTGATTTAAGCTCCGATACCATGTAGAAATTCCTTGTAGATTCAAACTGTAGATTGTAATGTAAAAATTTCTGTTTTCCCACCCCGGTTTTCAGTTTCTCCTTATTTCTCCCATGTAATTAAATGCCCTTTCCCATAACCATACATTCAACAAGCTGAAAAAAATAAATTTGCTGAAAACACAAATTCTGGAAATTTTACAGAATGCTGAAAATTGCAGAAATAAAAATCAGCAGTAATAAACAGCCATTAAAACACATTAAAACACTGATATTTTTGGTCAACGTGACCTTGCAAAAACCCCCTACAACTCTTGGGGAAAACCAGTTTGAGAGCTCTTCTTTATTTCTGAAAAAAACCTTTTTACAGCAAGAAAATATTCAGCAAAAATCAGCAAGCAAACTTTTACAACTTATCTCAGCCTTGCTGAAAAATTGACCTGCTGAAACTTCGTTGTTGTTACTCTGCTGCTGAAACTCTGCTGCTGATACTCCGCTGCTGATACTCCAGAAATCTCCCTTGCTCTCTTGCTCTCCTTCTCTCAATCTGCTCATGAAAGAATTGAATCGAATGTGATCTTTTCCTCCCTTAATATAAATCCAAATGACTTTTGGGTGATCCAAGTGACTTTTGGGTGATCCTAAATCCAATGGCTGAAATAGATTTAGATCAATGGTTGAGATTAAATGCACATTTAAATCTCACTTTCTATTTTTTAATTCACCCCACTTTCATAAAGACCCACTTAGTCTATTTCCAAAGTCACTTTTCCTTTCTAGTTTTACATTAACTTTATTAAAGTCACTTTTAAAATTAGACTTTAGTAACTTTATCACTTAAAGTCACTTTTAAATTAGATTTTAACTTTATAAAAAATTATAAAGTCACTTTAGGAGAAAAATTAAAATCTTTTGGACACTTTTCCCTAGGCCAAAGATCAAAAGCCTAAGGGAACCACCTGTCCTCCGGTACCAAATTTCAACACTCCCTCTTACAGAGGAAGGTGTTCCTCACCACACCCATCTTGTCTCTGAAGTAAA
>APFE031478584.1:185741-218983 GCA_000404065.3 Pinus taeda | reverse complement strand
CCATGATATCCCAGACTTCTGCCTCCTCAAAGATACTCTGCATTCTCTCCTTCCAAACACTGTAATTTGTATGCCCATCCAACCTATCCTCCACCCTCAATCCCAATGACATCCTACTGTCCCTAAACTGAAAAATAGCACTGTTGTAGTAAAGATAAACCTGCTGTTTATGAAAAATCAGCTTGCTGGAATTTTCTGAGTGAAAAATCAGCAGCTGTAATTTTTCCTTTCGCTGTCCCAAACTGCCCTTCAGCACTCAAGCTCTGATACCATGTAAAAATTTCTGTTTTCCCACCCCGGTTTTCAGTTTCTCCTTATTTCTCCCATGTAGTTAAATGCCCTTTCCCATAACCATACATTCAACAAGCAGAAAAAAATAAATTTGCCGAAAACACAAATTCTGGAAATTTTACAAAATGCTGGAAATTGCAGAAATAAAAATCAGCAGTAATAAACAGCGATTAAAACACATTAAAACACTGATATTTTTTGTCAACGTGACCTTGGAAAAACCCCCTACAGCTCTTGGGGAAAACCAGTTTGAGAGCTCTTCTTTATTTCTGAAAAAAGCCTTTTTACAGCAAGAAAATATTCAGCAAAAATCAGCAAGCAAACTTTTACAACTTATCTCAGCCTTGCTGAAAAATTGCCCTGCTGAAACTTCGCTGTTGTTACTCCGCTGCTGATACTCCAGAAATCTCTCTTGCTCTCTTGCTCTCCTTCTCTCAATTTGCTCATGAAAGAATTGAATTGAATGTGATCTTTTCCTCCTTTTCCTCCCTTAATATAACTCCAAATGACTTTTGGGTGATCCAAGTGACTTTTGGGTGATCCCTAAATCCAATGGCTGAAATAGATTTAGATCAATGATTGAGATTAAATGCACATTTAAATCTCACTTTCTATTTTTTAATTCACCCCTCTTTAATAAAGACCCACTTAGTCATTTATTTCCAAAGTCACTTTTCCTTTCTAATTTTTCATTGACTTTATAAAAGTCACTTTAAAATTAGACTTAGTAACTTTTTCACTTAAAGTCACTTTTAAATTAGATGTTAACTTTATAAAAATTATAAAGTCACTTTAGGAGAAAAATTAAAATCTTTTGGACACTTTTCCCTAGGCCAAAGATCAAAGCCTAAGGGAACCCCCTGTCCTCCGGTACCAAATTTCAACATGTAATATGCTAAAAAAATTGACTTGAATCTACTATATTCATCAACGGAAACAATAAACGATCGATGAAATCATGAAGCATGCAAGAGAAAGAATTCAATCACACATAACACAATAATTTTATGAGGAAATCCTTAGCTAAAAACCCCTGCTATATGTATATTGTATTAATAATAAAATATGAGAATATTACAATGCTTTGCTCAAGCCCAAGCAACCTATGCACTATCTCAATCTATCTCATTGCTTCCCAGACAAGCTCAAGCCAATACTTAGCCAATTCTACTGCCTGACAAGCTCTTATTTCCTTGCACTGTTTCCTTGGAAATTATCCCATATTTAATTGGGAAATTCCACAAATATAAATTGTGCAATCCTCATAGGCCTTTCTCTCATTTCATGCACCACTTGTACAATTCAGATGATTATACAACTTATAGTACACTGTCCTTGAACTCCAATCTCAACTGCGTCTTTCTCTGATTTGACATTCATGGGCTAATTATGAGTGAATCTTTAGTTTACTAGTTGATCACTACTAGTTACACCCCACTAGTGCAGGTTACACCCCACTACTAGATTTCCCATTAATTCCTCTATCAATTAGAACTAGTTTAATTGAATTTAACATAGTTAGACTGAATTAATTAATTACAACTCAAAATAAACTCAACCAGGGATCCTAAAAAGTAGGAGACACTCTACACGACTCTAGTTAGACCCCCAACTCAAATTAACTCAGCGTGCAACTAAGTCAAATTAACTTAGTTAACTATTACAAGTTGTCATGAGATGTGGAATTACAATTTAATTCCTAATTTAATTCAAGGACAAAATTAAATTAGGATTTTCTTGTTGCATTTTCAACACTATGCTTGAGTATGTTTAGCCTTGGTTGACCATATTTTACTATGGTTGAGTTGGGTTGATGATCACTGATAATGTTAGATTATAATGGTTAACCATGTCTAAATATGGTTGACTATTGCTAACTATGTTTCATCGTAGTTGACTATCATTGACCATGATTGACAATGGTTGTCTTTCATTGACCATGGTTGATTATGGTTAAATTTGTTGGACCATGGTTGAATTTAATTGGCCATGGTTGACATTTGTTGTCCATGGATGACAATAGTTGAATATTGTTGGCACCAATTAACCATGGATAACCACAATTAATCATGTTTGACCATGTTTGTCCATAGTTGGTTTTCATAGAACATGGCTTAGTGTGTTTGACTATATTAACAATGGTAGATTATGTTGAATCATATTTGGCCATGGTTTTTTATGGTTGATCATATTTGACTATGTTTGATTTATGCCAAATTACTACATTTATTAATGGTTATATCACATTCCAAAATTATTCATGCATTATGTTGCATTAGGTTATGTTGAATTGCTACTTTGGTTGACCATAGATGTTTATGTTTCACCTTAGTTAACCTTATGTGACCATGGTCAACTATGTTTGATTTTGGTAATAATGATTGTCCAATTGTTCATTATGGTTGGCCATAGTTGACTTTTTTTCAGAATGGCTAACCGTACTAGACTATATCTGACTATGGTTTCCCACAGTTAACTATGTAATGAAGATTGACTGTGGATGATTTTAGTTGGCCATGTTAAAATAAGGTTAATTATAATGGACTATGTTTGGTCATGGTTGACTAGATTTAAACAGGTTTAACTATTTTTGAGTTTGATTGGTCTTATTTAACCATTGTTGACCATGTTAGACTACGGTTGACCATGTTTAACTATGAATAACTATCACTAACTATGGTTGACTATTTCTATCCATATTTGACAATGGTTACCTTTGAAGGACCATGGTTAATTGTGGTTGACTTTGCTTCACCATGGTTGATTATGGTTAACTTTCATTCATTGTTGTTGGCCATGGTTGATTTTGGTTAACTTTCATGTTGAAATATGGCAACAAGAATATTCCAATTTAATTTGTCCTTAAATTAAATTGTGAATTAAAATGGAATTTAGTCTTAGAAACTATTTGGAAATAGTTAATTAATTTATTTTAAATTAATTAGTTGGAGAAATTCAAGTTAGAAGTCTTTCTGAAGTCATGCAAGAGTTATCCCTTAAATTAAGGAGATAAGATTGAGTTATATTTGAGTTGTAATTATTTAACTCAGTTTATTGAGTTAACTCCAGTTAAATTAGTTCCAAACTGTTTGAGGAACTAATAATGAGTTAATAGTTAGTTGATTCATTAATGCACTCAACTAGTGCTACTCCAGTTAACTGAAGATTCCCTCATCAGAAACTCATGCATGTCTATTCTAAGAAAGACCCAGTTGAGATTAAAGTTCAAGGACAATGTAATATCAGTTGCATGTGCTTTCTCATGGAGAAAACACATGCATGCAGTCAAGGATTCATCCTTGAGTATTGCATAGTTTTGAGGGAGGTTTTCCACTTGGTAATAGGAAATCATCCACAAGGAACAACACAAGGAAATAGGAGCTTGGGGGGCAGAGAGGAAGGCTGGGGAGAAGCCAAGATTTCCTGTGAGAATATGTGAGGATTGTACTGAGAGCTGGCTAGATGTGAGAGCTAAGGCTTTGTATAATTCCTATGTATTTCCACCATGTATGATAATACAATAGGGTGAGGTTTTTAGCTGAGGCTTTCCCCAAAAGTATTTTCATGTGTATTGAGCCATTGATTCTTCTTCTTCTTGTTATATTGTTCAACTCGATCTTTAAGCTTCCACAAATTGATAGTAGAAATATGTTATAGTATTCTGCTTTGATTTATATTGCATTATCGGGTTAACCTACACAGATTTTCTACATGGTATCGGAGCTGTGAACAATATACTGAGAAGAGAATTCGAAGTTTGAAGTTCGGGGTTGCAGGTGAAAATCGAATTCTTATCATACTTCAAGGTTGGCCAATGGCGTTCTATGGCTTGAGACTTGAGTATGCCTTGGAAGGTAGCTCGAATTACATAGCATGAAAAGATAAAATGGAGGCTATATTAGAAGACAATGACTTGAAGGAATTCATTGATTAAGAAATCCCGAAGCCATCTTCAACTAATGCACAAGAGTTGGCTGAGTGGAAGAAGTGTGTGGTGAAGGTGAGATAGATCATCATTGAGATAGTTAGAAACCATATTGTCTCGAGTCTCCATGAAAGGATACTCCATTTTCAATGTGGAAGAAATTGAAAGACCTCTACTAGAATAGTAGCGACAAGAGGAAATTGGCGCTTAAGGATAAGCTTTGAAGAATCAAGATGGAGAAGGGAAATACTATTTCCACATATCTAAACAAGCTCACTGCCTGCAGAGATGAGCTTTGCAGTGTAGGAATAACTACTGTTGATGATGATATGGTGAGCCTCGCTCTCCTTGGCCTTCCAAAGGGTTGGAATAGCTACTAGGACTCTACGAATGGAAGGGAGAAACTTCCAGATTGGGAACGACTGTGGCCAGATCTTATGCAGGAGGAGATTAGGAGGAGCACACGAGATGGTTCTTCATCCAAGAATGATGATGAAGAAAATATGGCCTTAGCAAGTAAGGCAAGGGAATGGAAGGGGAAGGCTTCCCACTTCAAATTGAATTGTTCTCATTGAGGGAAGAAGGGTGACATGTCTAAAGTAAGATGCTTTAACTATCACAAGATGGGACATTATGCGACTAATTTCCCATCGAAGAAGTCCAAGAAGGGATCCTTGGAAGGATTGGAAGGTGAGGCATTAGCCTCTCAGTTTGAAATGGACCTTACCCTCATCACTTGCATGGTGTCATTGATGATGGCTTGTGTCTGTTATCTTGACAGTGTAGCCTCATTCCACATGACCGGTGATAAAAAATTATTCAGTGCCTTGGAGGAGAAAGACCTCAAGATGTGCATAGAGATGGGTGATGACGAAAGGTATAGTGTTTCAGGAGTGGGCACTGTTAGCTTTGGAGGAAAATGGCCCAAAAATGGATCCAATTGCCCCAAATTCTCCAAGTTTGCTTAAAAATCGTGCCAATGGATCCATTTATGCCCTCGAAATTTTCAATTTTGGCGCAAAGATCATCTAATGATCAAAATCAGCGCAAGATGAAAGCCCTTGGAAGGGTGGAAAATCACTATCACGAGGAAAATGACCAAAGGTAAATAGTGAAAAAACCCACAGGCGTAGGCTTGAACACTCATTGCACAACCACCATTAGATCTGGCCGATCAACGACCAAGATCTAGGTGGTAAATCGCATATCAGCCGGGCAGAGGTGACAGGCTTAAAGCGGGCGCATGACACTGTCGATCAGCGATCGCCGATGATCGGATCGATGGGGAGCTATGTTATATATATATATATATATAAGGCCCGAGGGATGAGTGATCAGAGATTGCGATCGGATTGCATCGCTGTATCGCATCCACGTACTACCATGGGGTGGGACCTCTACACATACATACGGGCGACCCGATGGGCCCGACCCAATGACACTACAAATGATTTCTCATAAAATTTCAAGTCCGTGCCCAAGTAGTCTTCAAATGTATTTGATGTATTTTTGTTATTTCGATGAAATACAAAGGAAACCTGGAGGCCTTGTGATTGCGATGAAGCCCAGACTCGAAAGGGTCCAAGAAGTGATATATATAATATTTTATGTCCACCAACAACAATTTTCCCATGCTTTTAACGTTTTAGGCATATTTCACAATACGAGGAAAATACACAGGGTAGGCTGCTTTATGACTTGCGACAACAACGAGGGCAGACTCGAGAGACTGATGAGCCACATCTAATGATTTTTTAAGTCTGAAAAGGACAGGAATGGGTGGGATTTTCATAAGGCTGTTGTGTTTTTCTGTATTTAAAAAAAATAATAGTCTTTCTAAATATCTAAAGGGAAAACAAAGGCTTGATAGCTCTTCCATCACAGTATAGCTCACCCTAACAGAATTATTCATGGAGCACGCGCAGCTAGCCCTAAACAGAATTGATGAGGTGGCACACACAACATGTTGTAGCCTGAATCAAATAAGATTAGGGAGCATCAACCACACATATAGCACAACAACCATCCTAACAAACGTTATGGGGCACCTCTGGCACGAGAGAGCTCCCAGAAATCATAGTAAGCTCCCCAAAATATCTAAATATGGTTAGTCTTATATCAAAAGAAGAAACTGCCAAGCCACGCTTGCCTTCAGGGAATCAAATTAGTTAAACAATGCACAAAAGGATAGATTAAGACCCCTGAAGCCTCAAAGAGCTCAGGATCATTGTAAATAGGCTATAAATAGTTGTTATTAAGATGTAAAAAAGGTTCAACTTTTGGAGATTATTCCTCCTCTATTCCTTCAAGTTTCTCATCTTCATTCTAGAAATACAAGCTTCTTTTGCCATAATATGTTCAACACCCATTCTCTTTGCTGTTCTATGCTTGCACTTGAAAAATTTGTTCATGTTTCCATTGTGTTTAAGGCCAGATAATTGTCATCTTATCTCTGCTTTAATAACTTAGAATTGCAAGCTTCTTTGCTGCCTGTAGCTAACCATTTATATGTGGTCATATATGCATCTGTTAGTACAGTCAGTATTCTGTTTTGCTACCTGTAGCTAGTCATTCATTTATGTTTATATATCAATCTGCTAATATAGTTAGTATTCTCCATCTATCCATTGAATCTATAAAATATTGAGCATTAGTGGTTTAAAGCCTTGTGTTGTTGAGAGTGTTCATGCATGCCTTGAGTGGGAATAGAGCTGAAATGGTCATCTAACTTGATCCAAACCATCATCCATTCCAATAGTTCTGAGAACAATATTGAATATTATATGTTACCAAGCATCTCCAAGTTGTAACCTAGGAGAGGTTCCTAGAGTGCTAACATAATTGGTGCCATTGCCGGGGATAGGAAACTAAAGCTCAGCTTCCCTGGGAAATGACACAGATCCAACTTTGATGATAGACAAAGTCTGGGCACATTTTTGGTTGTAATTATCTATCTTGTGACTCTACTGGAGGCCGAAGCTCTTAGCGATTCCACTTCATAGTTTTGGCTTAGTTTGTGAGGCATACTCGGAGAAACCCTCAGAAGTCACAAGCTGACCCAGTACCTGACCCTGAAAATATCATCAAATAAAGAAAGGTATTGTAGAAAGGAGCATTAGGTTCAAGTAAACCTAAACAATATTTTATATCTCTTCAAGAAAATCCTGCAATAGAACAAATACATGTTGAGAGTACAGATTCTAATACTAGCAGTGAAGAAAAACTCTCAAAAATTCATAAAGCTACTTATTCTTTAGGTTCTCCTTTTGTTGTAAGCCCAAAGGAAACATCACCTCCTATCCATCATACTCCTTTAGTCTTATCAGTCACTCCTCAGCCCTTTGTCATTCAGACGTTCAGTACTCTTTTAGCCACCAGAACTATTGTAGGTCCACAAGCACCTACCAAAATGGAAAGAATCATAGCTGCTAGGTATGGGCTTCTAATACTGCCCACTCCTTTAGATGTCATGCCTATTGAAGAACATCAGAAATATAGGCCTAAATTCACTGGTACTGAAGGTGTTACTGCTGAAGAACATCTTGAGTCATTCAATAGTTATGCTGATAATCTGGACATTAGTGAGGATAATGTGTGGATGAGATTCTTTGTCCAAAGCCTAGATGGAGAGGCTAGGAAATGGTTTAGAGAACTAACCCCAAGATCTATAGTAGATATCGAAGCTTTAGATGATGCATTTCTGAAGCATTGCAGGGATAAAAAGGACCTCCTCTACTACCACACCGATTTTGGTAACTTAAAAAGAGAAAATGGTGAGTTTCTATCTGATTTCAATAAGAGGTTTAACCACATGTACAACAAGATTCCAGCTGAAGTAAAACCCACTACTACCTCTAGAAAACTCACCTATGCCAACACTTTTGATTCTGACTTCTACCTACTGTTGAGGGAGAGGAGATGTGCTACTTTGGTTGACATGAAAGATGCAACCTTGGAAGTGGAATCAAACATCATGGTTGCAGAAAAGCTCAAGGGAAATGTTGATAGAAGAAGATAGAGAGGCGAGTCTTCATCATCCTCTGATCCCAAGATAGATAAAATGACCAAAATGATCAAGTCATTAGCCTCTAAAATCTCCAAATTAGAGTTTGAGCAACACCCAGGGAAAAGAAGAGCTCCTAATACCTTTGCTCCTAGAAATCTAAATCTGAATCGATATAGAAGAACTAATGAGCAGTTGCAGATTTTGCAAAGAACAAAAGATGCTAATGAAGACCAAAGGGTGAAGGCTCCTTTTCAAAATGCAATCATGGAAGAAGAGTAGTTTGAAGAAGATGATGAGATCCATTGTCTGGAAGACAAAGGAAATGCTTCCTTTTTGACCTCAGCAGCCTATGAAAGGTCATTATGCAATAACCAGATCAGCTAAGAATGGGATGGTAAAGCAATTCTACAAACTGTATATCAGCAAAGATATAATTTGAGGTCAAAGATAAAAATGCCAAGGAAACTCTTGTTCAAAAAGTTGTTGTCCCTATTGTACATCAAGCTAATAAGCAAAAACAACCCACAATTGATCCCATCATCCTCCAAGCTCCAGCTCATGAGGTAAGAGGTCTTGAAAGGTCTCCTTCTCCTTTCAATTTTCAGTCAGAAATTTAGAAGCTAAAGATACCCATGCCTCTGAGTGAACTATTGAAGAATGAATCCTTCAAAAGATCCATCCTCGAGGCCCTTGAGCCTAAAGCCATGCAATCCTCCACTGACCATGTGAATCTCCAAGATGACAAGGCAGTTGTTATTCTCATCCCAATGATTGAAAATTGTGTTCAAAGAAATCTCCCCATCATTCTATGTCTCTCTGACTATTCATGATAAAATCCTTCACAATTGCCTTCTAGATACTGAAGCCAGCCATAATCTATGCCCAAGGCTGTCATGGATGAGTTGGGTCTTGACATCACTAAGCCTTATCATTAGCTATTTTATTTTGACTCTAGAAAAGTGAAATGTCTGGGATTAATCAAAGACCTAGCCATCACTTTCTCTCCACTGCCTATGAAAAGCATGATGATGGATATTGTGGTAGCAGATGTACCCCCCAAGTTTGGCATGTTACTTTGCAGAGGTTGGATCAAGAGACTAGGTGGATCATCACAAAATGATCTGTCTTATGCTACTGTCCCAATTTTCATATGTGAGAGCAAGAGACTTTACAGAGAGGCGTAGTTGGATTATATCATTAGCGATGAGAAGAATCCCACTAATCATTCCATATATGTTGTTGACATCGATTTTGGAGCATGTATTCTCCATATTGAAGAATCTTAGTTGGCCTCCACGCAGCTTAGGAAACCAGTTTACCAAATCGCAGAGGAAGAAAACCCATAAGTTTGGGATATGTTTTTTGACGGGGCTTGCTCTAAAGAAGCTGCAGCGGCAGTTGTAGTTCTTGTGTCCCCAACACAAGAATATATTCATTTATCGTTCAAATTAACCTTTCAGGTCACAGAGAACATCACAAAGTACAAGGCTTTGATTCTGGGCTTAAGCGTTGCTAAAAAAATGGGTATAAAGGCCTAAAAGTGTTTGAAGACGCATATCTCATTATTTAGCAGGTAAATGAAACTTTTCAAGTGAAGCATCCAAGGCTAAAGGAATACAGAGATGAGGTATGGAGGCTCAAAGATTCTTTCAATGATTTCAGCATTTCTTATATTCCAAGAATAAAGAACTGGCTTGCTGACTCCCTTGTTGTCTCTGCTAGCATCTTTATTCCGTCGTTGGCTCCCAAATTGACATATGAAGTTCAGATAAGATACAGACCATCTTTGCCCGACAGTGTCAAATATTGGAGGGTTTTTGAGGAAAATGACGAAATTAACAAGTTTTTGTAAGTCGTTGGGGGATTTTCTGAAACGCGCATCAATCAAGAAAACAAAACCAAGGAAGAAGGCGGCCAATCCAAGCTGCAAAGAGAAATCGGCCAAAGAAGCATCATCCAGCTACCCAGTAATCACATACCAAAGGGATTGGTGCCTCTAGAGAGGCTTTCGTATCATAATGACGTGCCCTATAATGTGGCCAAAACAGAGAATGATTCTGTTATCTGTAAACACAATATAGGCATCCCAGCTTGTCCAAAAAACATAAATCTGTCCATGCATTTATCCTCTGCCCAGAATTCCGAGTGTTGTACCCTCATGAAGAAATTCGCCGACATTTTTTCCTAGGAATACAACGATCTTAAAACTTATGATGCAGACATCGTTCAGCATAAGATCCCACTGGAAAAGAACATCATCCCTTTTAAGCAAAAATTAAGAACTATCAGCCCTCTCTTATTGCCTTTGATCGAGAAAGAAATCAAGAAGCTGTTGGCTACCAAAATCATAGTCCCCCTACAGTATTCAAAGTGGATAGCCAACCTTGTGGTGGTAAGAAAGAAAAATGGATAAATCAGGCTTTGTGTCGACTTTAGAACCTGAACAAGTGCTCTAAAAAAGATAACTATTCCTTGCCCAAGATGGAACACTTACTGTAAAGAGTTTTAGGAGCTAAAGTCATGTCTTTCTTAGATGGATTTTTAGGTTAAAATGAGATAGTTGTACATCCTGAGGATCAGGAAAAGACCGCCTTCACTACTCCTTGGTGCACTTTCATGTATTCCAAGATGTCGTTCGGACTAATGAATGTTGGGCCTACCTTTTAGAGGGCCATGGACATAGCCTTTGTGGGAGAAAAGGAAAAGTTTGTCCTTATTTATCTTGATGACATAACAGTATTCTCCAGCAACCACAAAGACCATTTACAACATTTAAGGAAGGTATTCCTAAACTATAGAAAATTTGGAATCTCAGTAAACCCAAAGAAGTCACAGTTTGCTCTAGAAGAAGGCAAACTTTTAGGACATATTGTTTCTGCTGAAGGTGTGAAGATTGATCCAACAAGGGTTCAAGCCATTCAGACATTGTCCATCCCAAGGTCAAAGAGGGACATTCAATCCTTCTTGGGTAAGATTAACTTTGTAAGAAGGTTCATTCCAAACTTTGCAGAGCTAGTAAAGAACACCACTTCCATGCTGAAGAAAGGATCATAAATATAATGGACAACTACTTCAAAAATCTCTTTTGAAGCCATCAAGCAAGCTATCATGGAAGCTCCCACTCTAATCAGCCTAGATTATACTAAGGAGTTTTTCATCTTCTCTTTTTCCTCTTATGATACACTTGCAATAGTTCTGTTGTAGAAAAGTGATGAAGGCATAGAGCACCTCATGGCCTTTTTCAACAAAACTTTAAGGGATGTTGAATTAAGGTATGAACTTATTGAAAAACAAGCATATGCTCTCATAAAATCTTTAAAAGCATTCAGAATTTATATTTTGCATTCCAAAGTGGTTTCATATGTACCTTTAGCCTCAGTAAAAGATGTCTTAATGCAGCCAAATATTGATGGGAAGAGAGCTAAATGGATTGCAAAATTCATAGAATTTAACATAGAGGTAAAGCCCACTCAGCTTGTCAAAGGCCAATGCTTGGCTAAAATTATGGCTAAAGAGAATTGCAGCTTGTTAGACATAAATTCCATGAGTCTGAATTCAGATTATGAGCAAGCAAAGGGAGCAGCAGAAGAGCAAGAGCAGAATCAGTCTTTGGCCGAAAATATAGCCACATGTGAATGGTATTACAACATAGTTCATTTTTTGCAAAAGCTAGAAGTCCCTTCAAGGCTTAGCTCAAGTCAAGCTCGTGCCATTAAAATCAGAACAGCCAAATTCTATATTGATAAAACTCTGCTTTATTGGAAAGACCTATCAGGAATCCTCTTGAGGTGTTTAGATAAAGAACAATCTATGGAAGTCATGCATCAATTCCATTCTAGCATCTATGGAGGGCATCGTGATTGGAAAACCATAGCTCACAAAATCTTGAGGGTTGGATATTATTGGCCTACCTTGTTATTTGATGTGTTTTCTTTTGTAAAATCTTGTGACAAGTGTCAGAGTTCTGTAGGCATACAACAGCTAAAATCTTTGCCCTTAAAGCCAATACATGTCAATAGTCCCTTCCAGTAGTGGGGCTTGGACTTTATAGGTGAGATCAACCCACATTCCAATGGCCAACAGAAATGGATATTAGTAGCCACTGATTATTTTACCAAGTGGATTGAGACTATACCCACTAAGAATGCCAATCATCAAGTTTTCATAAAATTCTTAAATGAGAATATTTTCACTAGATTTGGTTGCCCAACCGAACTAGTTACTGATAACGCAACAACTTTCAAAGCAAAAGAATTGGTGGACATGACTGAATCCATGGGTGTCCAAGTGGTGCATTCTACCTCATATTATCCTCAGGGAAATGGCCTAGTAGAATCATCTAACAAAAGTCTAATGAGGGTCATCAAAAAGATATTAGAAGACAACAAAAAAACCTAGGATTCCAAGCTGAAATTTGCACTATGGGCTGACAGAGTTACCATAAAAAAATCCATATGGAATTCTCCATTCAAACTGGTTTATGGTGCTGATGTTGTTTTCCCTATCCACTTGATTCTCCCTATGGCTAAATTCTTGCAAGAATAACAAGAGGAAGAGAATGGCATGGTAAGAAGAATGAATAACCTGGTTGAACTACAATAGATAAGAGAGCAGCTAGTTGAGAAATCAAAGGCTCATCAGAAGGCAACCAAAGAAACCTTTGACAGGAAGGAAAAGGTGGAAAATTTCCAAGTTGGTGATTGGGTGATTAAATGGGATTCATTTAAGGAAAAGAGAGGTAATCATGGCAAGTTTGACTCCTTATGGACAGGTCCTTTTGTCATCACTCAAGTTCAGCATAACAATACATTCATTTTGCACAGTCTGGAAGGAGGATATACTTTTGGTAGCCCAGTAAATGGGCGGTTCTTGAAACTTTATTTCATTTAAGGCCTTAAAGCCTTAGTATTGTAAATACGTTTTTCTTTCAGTTTTTATTTTTATGCTAAAGAGACTCCATGCCCAATGCAACACTAGGAGGAAGATTTAATTTTGGTTTTACAGGAAAGGCATTGATCTATGGTTCCTGAAACCTCATAGGGAGAATTTCATCCCCAGAAGGAGCCAATGTTAGCTTTGGAGGCAAATGGCCCAAAAATGGATCCAATTGCCCCAAAGTCTCCAAGTGTGCTTAAAAATCATGCCACTCAGGTAAGTTTTATTATATGGAATTGAATTTCAATATGTTATTTTTTAATTAATATGTCATTGTACTAATTTAGTTCATTATTTCTTTGTCCTTGATAATTAGGTACAACACTAGCATGTTGCCTTCAGAAAGGAAGAAATTGCATTGCAATTGAAAAAGCTCCAGTACAGTGCAATTTCATTCAGCAAAGAATTAATGCTCTTCAATTTCTTCCAGATTCAATGCAAGAAATTGGGTTGAAGAAAGGGGACTTTAGTGAATCACATGTGGCAAAAAAGGCAAAGGAACCCCAACCACCATTACATGGAATGTTTGGAAAAACATACATTGGGAGATTTGCAGACATCAAAGACCCATTAGAAGAGGAAAATGAGCAAAAGGAAACAGAAAATATTGTGGGAGAAGACAATGATGAAACTCTGGAGGATGAAGAGTTTGGATTATGTGACATTGTTGATTAAATTTAAATTATGCTTGTAAATCAAGTTTTTCAATGTTTTGAATTTGACATTTTATGAGAAGAATAAACACTCAATTAGGGTTGTTATACGTTCAATATTTGTAATATGTGATTTTCGCATTGATTTTTCAGTTAATCATTATTTTTTGAAAGAAAAAGTGATTATTATTATTTTTTTGACATGAAATTCATAAAAAAAACTATTATTTAACCATTTTTAGTTAAAATTATCGTATAAAAATTATGATTTTGTCATGTCAATTCTAGCAAAAAATTATCAAAACGTGTAGTTTTTTAGTTATATTTATGTTAAAAATGGTTATTTTTATGTCCATTGTTAAAAAATATTATTTTTTAGAAACAATTATTTCATGTGGATTGAAAAATTAATTAAGGATGTATAAATATATAGAATATCGAAAATTCTAAATATCGACCTCCTAATTTAAAAATGCAAAACAATAAAAAACTCACTAAAAAAGAAGAAGTTAAAATTAAAATAAAAAACAAGAAAATGTGAAGAAAACGACCACCTCAAAAATGATCAAATTTACAAAATAATTATTTACATTTTATACATTAGAAAATTTAAAGCCAAAAAACAGGTCTTTTAAAAAAAGGGGATGATGCAGAATACTCACTTTTTTAAATCAGCATGAAAATCACTACCATTCAAAAACGTAATGTACATAAAACTATCATTCCCATGACATTCCTTCCAAAAACTATGCTCTAAAAAAAACATGTTCATTCTACATCACCCCTTTTCAAAATCAGGTCACTTGTTTGCTATCTTTACGAAATGGGTAACAATATCAATTCCCGTTTCAAAGTTTACATTGTTGAGGGCATTGTATTGAGGCTGTGATATAGATGTGTATTCTCCGAGCGAGAAACAGAGAGGTGAGACAGTGAGAGAAAACGGGGGATATTACAGTGGATCTACTGTAGGTTGTGTCTCTTCATTTTGCTGGATAATAAAAAGGAAGGACTAGCTGTTCGGGTTGGATGTAGCGCAAACTAGGTGAACCATGTATATCTATGTCTCTCTGGTTTTATGCGTTTTATGTGTTTATATTTCTACAATATTTTATGTGTTCCATTGCTCTGCAATATATAATTTTCTAACATAGCAGATGGACAAATTACATGGGATCGCGAGAGTTCCTGCACCTCAGACTCTGATGAGGAATTAGAGTGCTGATAGAATCAGTTACATGAAGTAACCAGACTAAGTTGTAACATGATGACCCAGTCGCTGCACTGTGTGTCGTCAGAGGAAAGAAATTTTCCCACTAATGATGGCTTGAATGATGTAGATACCTTTTTGTATGCATTTGAGAGAGAGGTCCCAGAAAAGCAGTGCTTCCAGGCATTGGACTAGGCACTGTGCGTTATGCCCGCAAGGTGGTGGGGTACGCACAAGGATAGTTTGATGATTGGCGCGAATGTAAGAGGATGATGAGAACACACTTTGAGAAGCTGAAGATATGAATCACAGACAAATATGATGGGCATGAAGATCTGTGTGCGCACTTGGCCAAATGGGCTCAGGCTTATGGAGAGAAGCCCCATCCTGAATGGATGTAATTGTTTTGTCACACCCTGGATGTCATCTCGATGAACTGGTACTTAGAAACAGAGCTCCGCCATGGTATAGGTGAATGCGATATTCTGCGTGAAGGATTCATAATGAAATTTAGCTTTGAAGATGGATTTGACTACATTGATGAAGCGCTACGAGAAGTAAAAGCAGCAATATTTAGGATACCATAGGATCCTTTGGACCTGATTCAACCCGATTGGACTACTCAGCTAAGTCACGTGCTGGAATGATATAACGTAATCGTTGAAGAAGAAGATGAGGATCCACGAAAGGTTAACATCCCTGAAACAGAAGGTCACTGTGAGGTTGAAGGACTGCAGATTGAGAATCCTAATATAACTGTGCCACTAAAAATGAAAAATGTAAATATTGGTACAGAGGTAGAGCCCAAATTCGTGAAGATTGGAGATTACTGGGATGATGCGATGGTGGATAAGGTCGCTGAATTGCTCCTTGAATACTACGATTTGTTCCCTACCAAGTTTACGGATCTAAAAGGGATAATCAGGGACCTAGGTGTTATGAAGATCATGTTGAAGCCCGATGCGAAGCTGGTTGAGCAAAGACCTTACCATCTCAATCCAAAGTATAAGGAGAAGGTCCGCTTAGATCTAGATAAGATGCTCGCGGCAAGCATCATTGAGCCTGTGGTAGAATCTGATTGGGTAAGCCCAATGGTGGTACAAGAGAAGAAGCAGAAGGATGAAATAAGGATATGCGTAAATCTCCGAAAGTTGAATGATGCTTGTGTACATGATCCTTTCCCAACTCCATTCACTAATGAGGTGTTGGACAATGTAGGTGGCCAGGAAGCATATTCCTTCACTGATCGGTTCTATGGGTACCATCAAATCAAAATCGCACCAGAGGATAGGAGCAAGACAACCTTTGTGACTTAGTGGGGGTGATTTCAGTACACTGTAATGCATTTTGGATTGAAGAATGCGCCTACTATTTTCTCGCACGTAGTCATTGTTGCGTTCAAGGAATTTATTCATAAATTCCTGAAAGTGTAATTTGATGATTGGACTGTGTTTGGACTGGTGAAATGCCATGTCATAAGTTTGGGCCTGATGCTAGATACCTGTCAAAGATACCAGATCACGCTCAATTTGAAGAAGTGCCTACTTTGTGTTCCTTTTGGGACCCTGTTTGGTCATGTGTCTTGTAGACAGGGACTAATGGTAGATCCTGCAAAGATAGCGATGATACTTAACTTAGAAGCAACGAGGAGTGTGAAACAGCTGCGTGCTACCCTAGGACATACAGGATATTACAGAAAGTTCATCAAAGGCTATGCCCAGTGTTGATGTATAAAAGGTGTCTTTTTAACTCCTATTTATCCTACATTAATTATCAATCCAAGCATGATTTTTTATCTCAAGAGTGTACTCAATCTGAGGCGGTCACTTGTTCAAGAGTAATGTTTGCAGTATAGTTCTTGCAAAAGTAAATAAATGTTGGAAACAAAATCTAATTGTAATGGCAAGAAACTTAAATGCTCTGCAACTAAATTATTTATGCAACAACCATCAGTCGTGGATTCAGTAATGATAACTCTTTCCCTTGTAAACTGATGTAAACGAAAATCACTCACAGACAAGATCTCCAATCTGAGAACTTAAATAGCAGTAGTCAATGTTCATTATAGTTGTAGATCTTCCTATTCACACTAAAGCAAATACTGGAAATAACAATTCGATTAATAGAAAAGGAACAACAATTAAATCTATTGAAAAGGTCGAACAACAAGGCTTAATATACAGAAATCAATTGAACAACAATCCTAACCGAAATGAACAACATAACATTTTAAGTTGTGAATAATAATCTTACTATCCGATTACGATTTCGATATAACAGAACAATTCAACGAAATGTTCTGAAACAGAAGATTACTAAATAAAGCTAATTAAAGAAATGTAAAGGAAATCAAACCACACACGACTGTAATTGTAAAGTAATGATACAAGAAGTAAGTGCGAAAATGCAAAAGTGATGTTCCTTCAGAAAGAAACAACAAAATTGCATAAATGTTGTTCCTTCGGAAAGGAACAACAAAAATGCGGAAATGTTGTTCCTTCAGAAATGAATAACAAAATGTGAAAGTGATGTTCCTTCAGAAAGGAACAACAAAAATGCGGAAATGTTGTTCCTTCAGAAAGGAACAACAAAATGAAAAAGTATTGCTCCTTCAGAAAGGAACAACAAAAATGCAGAAATGTTGTTCCGTCGGAAAGGAACATAAAAATGCAGAAGTGTTGTTCCTTTGGAAAGGAACAACAAAAATGTGGAAATGTTGTTCCTTCCCGAAGGAACAACAAAATGAAAAAGTGTTGTTCATTCGGAAAGGAACAACAAAAATGCGGAAATGTTGTTCCTTCGGAAAGGAACAACAAAATGCGAAAGTGTTGTTCCTTCTAAAAGGAACAGCAAAAATGCGGAAATGTTGTTCCTTCAGAAAGGAGCAACAAAATGAAATAGTGTTGTTCCTTCGGAAAGGAACATAAAAAATGCAGAAATGTTGTTCCTTCGGAAAGGAACAACAAAAAAACAAAAAAAGTTGCAGAAATGCAAAAATCTATACAGAAAGTAGTTTATACAAGTGAAAAAGAAAAAATTATGTACAAAATTTAAGAACAATGGGATTATTTACTGAACCAATGCCGAGGAAGGATTTTTTTCCTCAGCAAGAATCTGCATATCAGAATCTTCCCGTAGCTGCTAGTAAAAAGATTCCTGAGTAAGTGGTTTATGGTATAGTCGCACTCGATGACCATTTGCTTTAAAGGTATGTCCAAATCCATCAATAGTAGTCAAAGTAATGGTGCCATTGTCATGCACTTTCTGTATTTCATATGGTCCAAGCCATCGAGTCTGAAGTTTTCTCGGAAAATCCTCAAACTTGAAATCATATAGGAGTGCCCAGTCTCCTTTGTGGAAGATTTTCTTTTTGATCAGGGCGTCGTGCCATTTTGCTCTCTGTTGTTGAATTAATGTAGTGTGTTGCAGAGCCAAGACCCTAATTTCATCTAGCTCGTTAATTTGTTATAATCTATTAGTCTAGGCCTTATTTAAATTCAAACCGATCTCCTGTGCTGTTCTTAATGTTTGTATTTCAAACTCTATTGGAAAGATAGGTTCTTTTCCAAATACTAGCTGATATGGTGAATAGTCGGCGGTGTTTCTCCATGTTGTTTGGTATGCCCATAAGGCTTCAGGCAATCTTGAAGCCCAATAACACCTGTGTGATGCAATGGTTTTTGTCAATATTGCCTCTATCACTTTATTCGTGCTCTCTACTTGGCCATTTGCCTATGGGTGATACGTAGTGGTAATTTTGTGTTGAATGTGATAATTTTTTAATGTTGTAGCGATTTTATTACCTACAAATTGTGGTCCTCCATCCGTGATTATGTCCCTCAAGAGGCCATATCGCACAAATATTTGGAACAGGAAATGAATCACAGAGTCCTCTGTAGCTCTGGGAAGTGCCTTTACTTCAACCCATTTGGTAACATACTCTGTTGCTACTAGAATATATGTTTTCTGATTTGATGATGGGTTGATTGGACCAACAAAATCGAGCGCCCAACGCTCAAATAGTTTGATTACTAACTGTGGTTTTAAAGGCATTTTGTCGAACTGTCCAGGGCGTCCTGCTCTTTAGCAACTATCATAGGATTGAACAAATTTGTTAGCATCTTTAAAGATTGTGGGTCAGTAATAACCTGTCTGTAAAACCTTGTGACCAGTCTTGCGATCTGTGAAATGTCCGCCACACGATTTGTCATGACAAGCTTTCAGAATGTCAAATATTTCGTCTTCACGGATGCATCTTCTTATGTGCATATTTGCCCCTGTATGAAATAGGTAGCCCCTAATCCAAGAAAATCATGTACTACGTAGAATAATCTGTTTTCATCCATTGGGGGTTGGATGCTTTGGTAATTTTCTTACTACTAAACAATTTGCAACATTAGCATACCAGGGTGTCTTGACAGTAACATCAAACAAATGTTCATCTGGGAATTGATCTTCGACTGCTACTATGTCTACTGGCTTCAACATTCGTGAGAGAAAGTCAGCTACAAGATTCTCTTTGCCAGGTCGATCTTTTATTGTGATGTCAAATTCCTGCAATAAAATCAACCATCTTGTTACTCTACCGTTTGTAACAGGTTTATTTGCTAAGTATTTTATGGCAGAGTGTCTGTATATAAAACAACAGGATATCCAGTGATATAATGCCTAAATTTATTTACAGCATTTATTATAGCTAAAAACTCTTTTTCAGTTACTATATAGTTTAGCTCAGCAGGAAAAAAGTTCTTGCTAATATAATAGATTGCATATGGTTTTTTGTCTTCTTCCTGCCCAAGGACTGTTCCAATAGATGTGTCTGAAGCATCTGATGAAATTTGAAATGGTAGATCCCAATTTGGGCCTCTGAGCACTGGGGTTGTTGACACAATATTTTTTAGATCCTCAAAAGCATAGTCACATTTATTTCTCCAAATAAAATCAACATTCCCTGTTAGTGCGTTTAGAGGTGCAGCTATTTGAGAGAAATGCTCTATGAATCTCCTATAATAACCAGAAAATCCTAGAAAACTGCATACCTCTGTCTGTGTGGTAGGAGTAGGTATTAACAAAATTATTTGAATTTTGGCTGGATCTACCTGTATTCTAGCTGTTGAGATATAATGACCTAGGATGAGCCCTTCGGTCATCATCATATAACACTTTTCATGGCTCAAGCAGAGCTTGGTGGCAATACATCGTTGCAGCACCTTTTCCAATGTGTCTAGTTGTTAAGACATATTTGGGCACTTCAACCCCAATCTTATATGTCGATAAACTAGGGCTCTTCAACCCCTAAAAGTGTTGTTTCACACCCTAGAAGAACATGGTCAACTGATTACATCATTTCCCAAAAGTTCTACTTGAAAAAACATCCAAAATTGGCCTAAACTAGACCATACTGACTGCTCCACTGTCAGGGTGTGATGCATACTGACTTCTACACTAGCCAGGTGTGATGCATACTAATGAGGCCTTCTATAGGGTGCGATGAGCGAGGATGGACAAATGTCTGAGACAGTTTGCTAAGTGGATACTCATTGAATCTTCTAGAAACTTCTCCTATGACACTTACCTCTCTGAATTTGCCCAAGGATGAGTAAGAGATCCAAGAAATCTCCAAGTGGAATGGCACTAATCAAAAACCTAGAGATGACTCACACCCTTGCACACATCTATAAATGGATCCCTCATCTGAGAGATCTGGAGGCTGGAATTTTGTAATTTGCAAGGAAGTGTTGATATTTTGTATTTGAGAAAGGGCATTGTATTGTTGGTTTGATCTTGCTATTTCATCAGGTGAAGATGGCTTTGATGTTGGGAGGATGATGCTGGATTAGACAACTAGGTTGTAATTCTCCCTTCTATTTAATAAAGTTCTTAGAGTTTTTTTCCATATAAGTATGCCATTGTGAATGTTATTATTTATGAATGCCATTGTATGTTCATTATATTTTTGATTCGGTAATGCTTATGATATAATTGATCAAGATGCCTTGACGGTTCTTTGTTACTATGTTTCTACAAGAACTCTCCAAGCGGATAAGTACGGAGAGGAGTTGCAAGCTTTGTCAAGTGGGAGAGAGATCAAGCAAGGAGTTAAGCGAAAGATCCAGGTTGGTTCCTTTGTCTTTCTCTTATCTAACTTTGAATTGTTGTTTCTAGGGTAGCTGCCAAACCTAGAGGGCTAGTCGATCGAAAAGACACTAGTTTTCCCAGAAACAAAATGGAGACTCCACTAGGGAACAAATAGATGTTTGTTTGTTGTTGTTGTTTGTTTTATACACTATAGACAGAGCCTAAAGTCATCCAGGTAGCCTTCGAACTGCTCTTGCTCTGCAATTGCATAGTAGATGAATGCTCTGTCCCATCACACTTCAATTACGCTCCCTGGCCCATCGCACTGTCTGTCACTGTTAATCAATATGCATCACACTTCCCAAGTGTAGTAGGTGCGATTCATCCCTGTTTCTTTAAAGCCCAAGTGCGATGACTGACTGAACCAAATTCCATTCTTGAAATTTGGGGTTTTTGTTGTTGTTTTCAGTTCTGTTAGTTGATTTGCTGCTTATGAACAGTGCCTCCTTACTAAAGCCTACTTGCATCACATAGATCAGCCTCCATTGATTAGGATTAGTAAATGTTTTTATGTATTTGTCCATCATTTACAACCCTTTGTCGAAAAGTTGCTTAAATTGATCTATCATTTTGGTACAAAAGTGTGGTAACTGTCGTTTTGTGTCAAAAAAGAGAAGTGTCATGGAGTATTCCTTCCCTAAATAGTCAATTGAAATTTTTGTCAGGTATTTGATTTGATTTGTTGTTATTCGAAGTGTCAAAAACATTTTCTATTCGAAATTGAAAAGTGTCGTTTAGTCTTCCTTTCTATCTTGAAAAAGGAATTGTCGAAATGTCGCTTTGAGTAAAGTATTTCAAATCTTTGCTACATTTAGTTTTCCTTTTTGGCATTTTTCACATTAAGGGGAACGAAAACAAATACATGCATTTACATTTGCATTTAGTTTGCGTGCGAAGAATGATTTTGGAAAGTGCATTAGTGTGTGCTCTTTGCTCTTTGTTTGAAATAATCGTAGTTTTCTTTCCCTAGTAGCTAGGACTTTCATTAATCAAAATAAACAACGATTGTTTATCATTATAGATTGCATTTTTAGGAATTTCAAATCAACATCACACGGTGAACCATTGAAAGACAAAATTTTAAACAAGATCAACTCTAAAATAAATCTCTATGAACCTAATAACGCTTTGGAATCTAACACAACACATCTAGAGGTCTAGGCTAGAGACGTGTTTCGGCATCGTAAAAATTAGTAACTATCGTTTTCATCGAAGGTTGGGTGATTCCTCCTCTTTGATACGACAAGTGCTAGCACGGACTTGTGCTCCCTGTATCGTCGCGTATATATTGGAAGACCACAATAGGCTTATATCCTTTATCCATAGGAAGTCATGTTTGTCGCCCTATCGATCGCAATGCACTGAACACGACATTGAGGAAGATTGACTGTCGTACATAAGTCCTTGGTAATTTCTCTTTAATTTATCACCAAGGTGTATATTGCAATTTTGCGATTGGTTTGGTAATCCCTCTATCTAGATTTCCAGAGTAGTCACTTTCATTCCTTTTCGACTCTTTAAAAAAAGGTCCATCTGAGCACTTGTCACTTCAGGCTCATTAAAAATAGAAGGGGACTAGAGTCATCTTTAGCTTTTTCTTGACTCTTAAAAATTGAAAAAGCAAAGTTGTGTCAAAGCGTCATTAAAATTTATTGAATTCAGAATAACCTTATTTTCCCTTTAATTTTGAGTTGATCAAGTAATCCACAATCGTGGAAGAAAGTCAATCAAAACCTCGTCGTTCACGAAGACTAGCGAGTCAACCATCTTTGACTCCTAAAACGAAACCATTCCAGGAAAAACGGTCTCGTTTAATTGAGTCCAATTCATCTGTTTTATTTGAAACTTTTGTTTCAACATCATCAGAGACTACAATTACTCCGATCATTTCTAGTACATCTGTCTCTAGAGAAGAAGTTCTACAATTACAAGAGGACATTAGAACTGATCCTAGTGTAACAGTAGACACTTCTATACCTGAAACAACTCCATCTAGAGTTGATCCAGAGACTAAAGTTCACTTACCTTAACATCTGGAAGTTGAATTCCAGAATTCAGAAGGTGTCACCCATCTGGTATTTGTCACTGTAGAAGCTATACCTTCTTTGGCTCTAGAAATATTTTATGAACCTGACGGTCTACTTCTTCCACATGGACTGATTGTTATAGAGGAGGTAGTAGAGGACCCTCCATCCAGTACCCCATTACATTTTGGAATTGGGATTCATTTGTATCCTTCTACTCCTGAAATTGGTTCTTTTAATCATTCTTCATCGCAAGTTCTTGTCAAATCGCTAGGAAATCTTTTGGATAGACTAAACATGTTTGAGCAACCATCAACATCTAGGACTGTGTCATCTGATACAGCCACAACAGAACTTCCTGCTGCCATTCCTACAATGTTTGCTGGTATACCATCTGTCCTAGCTAGTTATCAGTCACTAGCTAGAGTCCACTCAGGGGTTGTTTCGACGACATGGTCTACTCCTATTTATTCATCTGGAGTCCCATCTGGTATTTCTTATGTTGGAACTCAACAAATTGATACTGCAAGCTAGTATCAATTTGGGCAGACTAGTCTTCAAAGACCGATATATCCTTTGAATGCTGGACTACTGCCATATGGAGGGTAGTATGCTTTTTCATTGTTCCCTCCTCGAGAACAACCATATGAGAGTTTACAACAAAATTAAGGTCAAACTGGAATTACATCTAGTGGTTGGGTACCAATATTGCCTCAACAACCAAGGGTTGTATATTCAATGCAACCGATCCAAACTATGTCAAATATTCCCACTACACCTGCTATTGTGACTGTGTCACAAGTACAAGCATTGTTTGTTGTGTCTCAACCTCCAGTCTCTCAAGTTGCAATACAACAACCTCTTGTCTCTATGGCTCAATCGCAACCTCAGGTTAGTGTATCCTTACCTGGAATGACTTAGGCTCAAATGGGTATTATCACTCCAAATCTTGGTCAATCTTCCAGTATTGGGCAATAGCAAATGGTCCAACGACCATGGTTGGTGCAATACCAACGACTGCAATTCCAGAAAACCCAACCTTAGTTTGGGCTTGGTCAATATCAAACCTATCGAGGACCTAAGAAACAAGGCTTTGTAGGTAATGGATAGCCACATTTTCAAAACGGTTATCAACAACCACACTATACTGGTTATGTCCAACAACCTTATCAAAATTACCAGCATCAGATACATTATGCTAGTATGCAAAGACCTACTGCTCAGGAAATTCCATCTTATCCTGGGTATGATTCACCTAACCTAAATCAGTAGTTGCCTTTTGTGGCAACTCTAGAATTACCAGATTTGAACCGGCTGATGAATAATCCAATTGCATACGCCCCTTGGTGGCCAGCGATTCCTCATAAACTTCCCTCTGATATTCCTAAATTCAATGGAAATCTAGGCAAAGATCCATCAAATCACGTAATGAATTTTCATTTGTGGTGCTCAGCTAACACCCTAAATGATGATTCGATTAGACTTTTCCTTTTTCAGAGAACGCTCACTAGTCCAGCAGCGAAATGGTATATTGAATTGCCTAGAGCTTCGTTCGATAACTTCAGCGCCCTTGCAACTACTTTTCTAACCCATTTTTAGTTACCCATAAGGTACGAAATGGGAACAGAACTCCTTACCAACTTTAAACAGAACATGTCTACTCACATATCTGATCATATTCATGAGTGGCGACGTCGTCGTCTAATGGTAAAGACATATGTCCCTGACCAACTTTTAGCTGAGTGGTTTATTAAGTCCTTATTGCCTTCTATCACTGAGGATGTGGCGAAAGGAGGAGTTGTCACTGAAGAGCAAGTCATTGCTCATGCCCAATATTTAGACTTGATCTATACTCAATTTGGCACACTCTACGACAAAATTCCTGATGCTTCCAGACCAGAATCTTCCTTTCCTCCCCCTCGTAAATCGAATAGGGACTCTCACGCCGGTGATGGCTTGATCAATATCTCAAGCATGCAAACCGCAAAGGATCCATCTGGTAAAGCCCTTGCAGTTTCTAGTCAAAAAGCAAATGACAAATCTCTTGCCTCGAAGATTAATTCCATATCATCTGACAAGGGCAAGAATCCAAAGAAACCAGGGGGCAAGAAGAAAGGGAAAAATAATAATAAGAAACAGGAAAATTCAACTCCTGAAAAATCTTCTGAAAACCCTACTGGGAAAAATAAACCTCGTTTTCCATGTTACATATGTAACAAGGAGCATTGGACGAGAGATTGTCCACATCGAGCTAAGATAGCGAAACTCTTAAAGACTTCAAATACCTCAGCGGTGTTGACTGATCCATTTCCAAACCCAGAAACTAATCTGGTTGCTATTCATCAAACTTCCACATCCCAAGTGCTTATGCTATCCATCTCAAAACAACAAAATGATGCTTTGATATCGACAAGGAACAAAGATTATGGGAATCCAACGTCGTCAAACAACCAGGCTACAGATCAACCTAGTAGTTCGACAATGACTTTGCTAGAAGTTGTTCCACCCATTATTCCTGAATTAACTATAAAGCCACCAAAGGGAGTCGTACATAAATCGACATTTAATCCTCGTGCTCGAGTAGCAAAGAATTATAAGAAAGTGGAGGATCTAGCTCAATCGCCATCCGCTATGTCGACACTTGAAGTACTACAGGATTTCCCCTCCCAAAAGTAGGCTTTGTTATCAACAAGAGGTGGGATTGATCCAGCGCATTCCAATCTTGTGGCCTTTAACGATAAAGGATATACACCTCAGTTACCAGCCCAACTCGCTTTCCTTATACAGGTGAAAGCCCTCATTAAAACTGTTCATTGAACAATCATTGATGAGGGGGCATATACCTGTATTATGTCAAGGAGTTGCTAGAAAACTCTAGGCTCACCACCCTTGGCACGATCATCAACGACATTAAAAGCATTCGATGGAAGAACATACACACCGTATGGGATTTTAAGTAACTTGCAAGTCGAGCTAGGGGGAAAGACAGTAGAGATTGAAGTTGAGGTCATTGATGGAAACCTTGACTACAATATCTTACTAGGAAGGCCCTTGATTTATGCTATGGCTGTCATTGTGTCTACATATTTTAGAAAGATTGCATTTCCCTTCCAAGGTGAAATTACAATCGTTGACCAACTAGCCTTTTTTCCTAATAGTTCACAAGCTGCTGGAAGCATTCCATTGATCCATGGAAGTTCTCAATCGCTTCAAAATATCGGAGTAGGTCTCCTAAAAGACCCTTCCTTATTGGGTACTTTTGCCCTCCCGCCTCCACCTGGACTTGCGGAAGTGGCCACAGTGGAAACCTCTCATATGATATCTTCTAAATCACCTGAGATCAAGAAGAACTCTGACCATTTTGATAGCGTGGATCACTGCGAGTTGTTGCCCCCAGGCCCCATAGAATCTTTGTAGCAATCAATTTTCTGGGCCTGGATTGTAAACCCAAATCAGCACTCAACGAATGTTTGGATAGATAGGTCTCTAGAGTATGGTACCTCTTCTGATCCTTGGTCTCATATACATTCTACAGACGAAGGAATAATCCAGTCAATGATGATAGGAGATATGCCATTGGAAGATTAGCACCATCGTTCCCACCTTCAAAATAACAATGAAGATTATTCAAGCGACCTTAGTCATCCTTAAGTTTTTGATTTTTTATCAAATACTGTAAATACAGTGGATTCCGAGCGAAATCTGTCCAATATTGAAGAAACTATTGCCATTAATATCTTAACCAAACCAAATGTTGTGGAGAATATTCATGTTGGCAAATCATGTTCTCCATTAGAACTGGAAATATATTGCGCTCTCTTTCGCTGGAAATATGAAGAAATTCCAAGAATTGAATTGAGAATTGTTGAACATGAAATCAAGATGTATCTAGATGTCAAACCAGTACGACAACGACTTCAACCTGTCCATCTGAAGAAAGCCGTTGCCATTAAGACAGAAGTTGAAAAAATTTTGCATGTTGGTTTCATTTACCTTGTTCCTCTCACTGATTGGGTATTGAATATTGTTCCTATAATGAAAAAACAAGGAATGATTAGAGTGTGCGTCGACTATAGGGATGTAAATCAAGCGTGTCCAAAGGAAAACTATCCTACACCCTTCATCGACCAAATAATTGATGAATGTGCCGAATGCAAAATCTTTTCATTCATGGATGGATTTTCCAGACACAATCAAATCAATATCTGCCCACAGGACCAGTCGAAGACTGCATTTATATGTCCGTGGGGCACATTCGCGTATCATAAATTACCTTTCAATTTGAAGAACATAAGGGAAAATATTTAGAGGGCAATGAACTACACCTTCCATGACATCAAACACATCATTCAATCGTATCTCGATGATCTACTGGCTCATTCATGAAAGCAGACTGATCATTTGCAGCATTTGAGAGCCATATTCCTATGTTGTTGACACTACAAGATATGACTCAATCCGGACAAGTGTGTGTTTTGTGTTGGTTCTGGTTGATTACTTGGCTTCATAGTTTCTAAGGATAGAATTCGACTCGACCCTTTTAAGGTTCAGGCAATACTTGACATGCCTCCACCTTCAAATTTGCTTCAGATTCAGAGACTCCAAGGGAAAGCTAACTTTCTGAGGAGGTTCATTCCACATTATGTTGAACTCGTTAAAAGTTATACGTGTCTTTTGAAAAAAGGAGTACCCTTCCACTGGGATCAGCTTGCGCAGGCTTTCTTTGATGCTTTTAAAGATTCCTTGATAAAAGCATCATTAATGTACGCTATTGACTATCAAAAAGACTTTAATCTGTATCTTTCCATCGCAGATAGAACCATTTCCATGGTTTTAGTACAAGAAGATAATGGAATAGAACATTCTATATATTATTTAAGTAGAAACCTTAATGGTACAGAAAGAAAATACTCCTATGTTGAAAAGCTGGCTTTAGCAACCGTTCAAGCAGTATAGATATTTCGACACTATGTTCCCTTTTGCAAGACTACCATTGTGTCAGATTGCAACCCTATGACCTACATTCTATCGCGTCAATTACTGGGGAGAAAATATTCCAAATGGATAGCCATTTTGCAAGAGTTTGATCTGGAATTCACCAAATCCAAATCAAAGAAATATCTTGTCTTCGCGGAGTTACTTTGTGACCTTCCACTGTCATCCAACGATTTGACATCCAAAGCATTAATCATGGATGAGACTCTATTTCTGATATCGTCAAGCGATCCGTGGTATGGGGATATACTGGTCTTTCTCCAAACTTAAACTTTTAGGCCTAACACCTCTCACTCTAAACAGTGGCGTACTCGATACCATGCCAAAGACTACCTGATCATTGGCGATACACATTACTGTCGTGGTATCGATACAGTTCTACGAAGGTGCCTCACACATGAGGAGGCTAAAAAAGTTTTGAATGATTGTCATTCAGGTGCTTATGGAGGGCATCTATTTGGTTACGCTATTGCACAAAAGATCTTACGAGCAGGTTACTTCTGGCCCACCATATTCAAAGATTGCATAATTGCAGTCAGAAGTTGCCATGCTTGTCATATTTTTTATCGCAAAACCAGATTACCACCTACACCACTGCATCTAGTAGTTGTTTTTGGGCCATTTGCTAAATGGGGCAGTGATTTCAGACATGTAACCCCACCTCGGCCAAGGGGCTTGGGTATATTATAGTCGTTGTCGACTATTTTACAAAATGGGCCGAGGTGATGCCTACATTAAACAACAGCGACGAAACGACTACTCTTTTCTTTTTTAACCATGTAGTTTCTAGATTTGGTGTAACACAGGCTATAGTCACAAATCATGGGACCCATTTTCGCAATCACATGATGATCGAATTGACTGCCAAATTAGGAATATCCCACGATAGTTCTACTCCATATTATCCGCAGGCTAACAGACAAGTTGAAGCAATCAACAAAGTCCTTAAGCGCATGTTGCAGAGAATGGTTGGAATCCACAAATGGAATTGGAATTTAATATTGTACTCGGCTCTGTGGGCATATAGGACTTCGGTGAGAAATGTGATCGGATTTACACCCTTTTAATTGGTGTATGGTCTGGAAGTTGTCTTACTAATTTAGTGTGAGATTTCGTCCCTCAAGCTCGTAATTGATCTGCTTCTCGAAACTTTTGAAGAAGAGGCTTGTTTCTTGGAACTAATCCACCTGGATGAAACCCGTCGTGATGCCGCGTTGGCTAATGGAGCACATAAGAAATGTGTCAAGGCACAATTTGACAAAAATGTCAAGCCTCGTGTCTTCTCAGAAGGTGACATGGTCTTGCTTTACGATTAGGACTCTGACAAATTAGGAGCAGGTAAATTCGAACCATTATGGATGGGCCCCTACATTGTTAAATGAGTATTGATAAAAGGAGCTTACGAGTTGGTCGATTATGATGGGATTCCACTATCACAACCCCAAAATGGGTTATATCTTAAACATTACTATGCTTGATTAAGTGTAGTACACTTATTGTATATATGCTTTTATTGCATTTTTATTTTTCTTTTAGAGTTGTCGTCTTGGTTAGGTAATCCACTTCACTTTTGCTGCAGATGTTAGACTTTTTGGAACCATTTGTTGGGTATGCTAACGGAGCTAGTCATAGTACGTGGAACCAATCCTCTACGGCCTGGGCCATTTTCACTCCAAGCTGTGAGTTAGTGAGTTTCAAGGGGATATGTATTGGTCGATCAACAAACAACATCGCTGAGTATAGCATGTTGATTGAACTTCTCTCTAATGCCATTTCACATGGCATACGCTGACTTGTTGTTAGGTTAGATTCACAACTTGTCATTCTACAGCTTACTGGCATTTATTCTATTCGGAACACAGCTATTTATCGCATGTTCCTAAGGGTCAGGATTTTGGAAAGATAGTTTGATTCCATTCAATATCAACACATTTCCAGGAACTTAAACACATTGACTGATTCATTAGCAAACTATGTGTTATATATACATTTGCAGCATTTGTAAAGAAAACATTTTACATTAATATTTGCATCAGGATTGCATAACTTAACCAAAATAAAACTCTGAAAATCGAAAATATATAACTGTTTATAGTTTTTACAAAATGTTTTGTGTTCAAGACAAAATCGATCATATGACCAAGAAACTCAAAAAAATGAATGCAGGGAAGCATCCTAGACTAATGATGTTGGTGATAACATGTCACCACCTATGCGATCATGCGCAGGAGCCTAGTCCATCGACTCGACACGCTAGTAGTATGGCACTGTAACCTCAAACGTAACTCATTGGTCCTAACATCCTGAATACTGAGAGTGAGGCCCTCAATCTGATCCTGTAGCACTGCCAGGGTCTCCAATATGTCCAAATCCCAAAGGATAGCCCTCCCTACAGCCTCTCCTACTGGAGCATCATCTGTCACCTATGGGTGCGCCACTAGTCGCACTGGTCCAATATCTGCACACGCATATAAGTCTAATTAGTATTGGTAACATTTAAAAACTCAAAAACATTATAAAACTAATAAACAAAGATGAGGTTGAATCATTTTACCTATAGCACTCCACTGCTCGCCAACTGGTAACGCCAAATTTGGGTCACCTTGGAAATCCATCCTGACATATGGATACTCCGCAAAGACCATCTCCTGACGGTTGAACCACTCAAAAAAGGCATCAAAGAAGGAAATTTGTCACTGACCGGCATGTCTAGCCATAATATCAACCCTTCTCTACATCCGTGGTTCCCTCGGTGCTGGCAATCCTAATGAAATGTTCTGAGGCTACATCAGTGGAATCCTCTCCAAAGCAAAAGCAGTCAATATGGAACCATAGCCAAAACTCTTGGTTCTTCCATTCTTTACTTTGGAGAGTTGTTATTTTATGATAGGAAGTACCACCTCGCACTAGTTGAACACCTTCGGTTCCATGCATTCCAAGGCGTACTGCATGTAAGATCTATTTGCCAAATGCAAAGCCACGCTACCAGCTAATCTTGCAAAGGTAAATAAAATGGTCCTCAGGGGCCAATTAGTGACATCTCGGATATTGATCTTGCCATCTCTGTTGGGCTGAGATCCATCTCTACAGAACTGACGAATGTAATCGTTCACGGATTCACCTCCATGAGCGAATCCTGAAAGTGAAAGAGGGACACCACGCCTCGACAACCCTGTCAGAAAGTGAATGTCCTCGATTGTCAATGGAATGGATTTACCTCTAATCTGGAATTCCTGGTCAATCGGATCCCAAGCATCAAGAAAATACTACAACAAACTGATATGTTGCCTCATGCTGGATATACGGAAGAACTTCAGCAAACCACAGTTTCTTAATGCAGCAACTGTGCCCTGGTCATGTAAATCAATCATGTTCTCTTCTTCATGTTCACGTTTACGCCATGTGACAACCATCTTGATCCAACAAAAATCTGAAATGTAAACAAAAGATGAATTAGGATCCAAATTTGAGCAAAAACAGGCAAAAATTTGATGAAAAATCACTGTGTAAAGATGCCCTTCTGCACCCATAGCACCCTACCTTTGAGTAAGGTGGGATACATACTGACTAGCCAGTTGGCAGCTTAGTATGAATCGCACCTTTCAATACTGGCTAGGTGCAATGATTGGGGAATGAGATCTTCAAACCCCAAGGGCCCAGAAATGTGACAAAGCTTGCTCAGAATCAAAGAAACATGGAATGAAAATGAAGAGCTCAGGGTTAGCTCCTACCTGGTCCTGACGGCGCAGAGAATAGTCCAACGGATCTCCTGAAATCAACTAATGTAATTTGAGGGGGAAAACCACTCCAGAGCTCCAAAATCCCAAATTTGAAATAGAATGATGAAAATGAAAAGTAAAAATACTTTTTATTTTTACTATTCACGTACTTCAAGTAAAATGTTAATTTTAATTCATTTTTGAAAACGTATATATGTATTTCTAATCAGTTTGATGGAGTGATTGAGCAAGTTGAACGACCGACAAAAGAATATGATGTGCTAAACAGTGAATTAAACATTTTTGACCACCGACCAAGCATATGTTTGTTCATTTCAAGCTTGTAAAAACAGTGAAACCCACACCGAGCATGGTTCCCCACAGTTCAAGCTTGTTAAAAAATGAACCCACCTTCGGTAAATAACCTCTGTGATTGCCATGATATCAGCCTTTTGAACCTTGGTTGTGTTCCTCCCATCACCTCCATTCTTTTGGCCGACCATATGCTTCCACTTGATTGTTTACCCTTTTTGAGGAACAACTGTGACGAGTGATCTTATTAACCAACCTCTTCACATCGCCATGTTTTGAGAAGTTCCAAGCTTACCCGGAACTAGTTGCTACCCTAGACACCACTCATTCCTCAAAAACGAGTCTCCTTTAAACTCTTTTCAGACTCGTTAAATATGAAAACATTATCGAGCAATTGGCCTTTCTAGCTTGTTAAAGTGATTGGAAATGCCATCCCTCCTGTATATTTTAATATTTTTTGGACCTAAGGGATTATCTCATGAAAAAGTTCAAGTGCTTGTTTTTTTCTGCTCGTTAAAGTAATTGAAAAGTCATCCCTTTTGTATTATTTTATCCTTTTTCGGACTTAAGCTACGAAAAAGAACTTATGGAGTTTCCTTTTCGTCCCTTTTCAAACTCTCTAAACATGAAAAGGACCGAGTTATCCTTGATTTAAGAGATCTGTGGTTTGTATCTTTTGAATCAGTTTCCGGAGAACCCACAATGTGAACATTTTTATGCCAACGTTTCAAATCCCAACTGGGATCCATCATCAGGAAATAAATAATAATAGGGATAAAAAAATTTTTGATGAGTAGAATGTCGGCTTGAATACTTTAATTTTAATTAATTTAATTAATTATTCATTCAATTTATTTATTAATTTTATTGTTGAGCTTTTTTATATATTAATTAATTTTAATTTTGAGTGAAACTAATATTAACTTATTTATTTGTTTATTTATAATTTTGGGAATTGTTTATTTATAAATAAATTAGGGATTGTTAAAATTTTTGATAATTAAAAGTTCTTTGATTTAAATTTATATTAATGA